>MUZC01004526.1:114475-130785 GCA_002072015.1 Radix auricularia | reverse complement strand
AATAAAAGTATATGTACATTGTTACATGTCCAATAACAGTATATGTACATTGTTACATGTCCAATAAAAGTATATGTACATTGTTACATGTCCAATAAAAGTATATGTACATTTTTACATGTCCAATAAAAGTATATGTACATTGTTACATATCTAATAAAAGTATATGTACATTGTTACATGTCTAATAAAAGTATATGTACATTGTTACATGTATAATAAAAGTATATGTACATTGTTACATGTCTAATAAAAGTATATGTTCAAAGTTACACGTCCAATAACTATTCTGGCATTCGCTTTTATTTCCTATGTCCAATTACTTGGTTATATGTCTACATCTGCAAACATCGTTTTAAATGTCTAATACATCTCCATCTTTACTATGTGTCTAAATCATATTTTTCTTACAGTGTATAGAAAATAATCAAAAGTTAATCTTATATTTAGTGAAGGTCATCTCGTATTTTTTGTCGTTAATTATTGTAATAACTTTTGGATTTAACAAAAATTATTTTAAAATTTTAATCGCTATAAAATATCTGATTTTCAATTACAAAAATGAAAATTGCAATTTGAAAAACAATACAGATTACAAATAATCACACACGCAAATTGTAAAGTGGAAAAAAAATTGTTAAGAATGACTAAACACGCACACACAATTTCATGACCAAAGGAAAACTCCAGGAAGAGTCCAATTGATGAAATCCTACACATCATGTTGTACAACAACAGCAAAAATAAACAACAATAAACATGAAAAAAAAAAAAAAAAAAAAAAAAAAAACCAAAGAAAATGTCAATTCCATTGTCAGATTTAATGGAATAATATTGGGAAGAATGCCATTGGTTTGTAAGTTGAATGCAAAGAGAGACAATATCAGAAAAGGGGGAACAATGTTTTTTTTAGGGGGGGGGGGAAGACCACAAGAAATATTGAATAGTCTGTAAAAGTTTCAATATTTAATAGCCTGATAAACGAAGAAAGTACAATCTTTCGTTATTTATTACCAAATGGGTAAACCTCATTCTATTGGTGAAGAACAAATTATACCGGCTATAAGTGAACTAATCCATAAACAAGCATCTGTTGTTATCAAGAAAATTTAGGTAAACAATAATACAGTGCAAATAAGAAATGATAAAAAGGCTCGAGATGTTGGAGATATCTAGTGTGGCTATTTAAAAACATCTCTGTTTTCTATTCAACCTGAGGAGTCAACTTTGACAGGAAATGAACCTTTACTTTTGTCATACTTTCAGTTCACAAAGGAAGAACATATCTGCCAATAATTATTATTTGATAAATATTTCCAAACTGATTCCAAAGAGTAACTACAAAAGATGAATTTAAATTTAAATTCAAAGCGGCTACCGACAAATCTGGCTATAAAAAAGGAGATCCTGAAGTAAGGGCGGTAAATCAAAATTTATTAATTACATTTCCTTCGTCATATTTAGTGGAAAGTAGATTCAGTGGGGTAAATAATTTATTAACAAAACAATTATAAACGCAGTCAATCGCGGTTCTTTCAGATAACTGCTGACGAAGACAGAGCCGAGTGTTACTTAATTGGTAGAAAATAGAGCTGAGTATTACTACATTGGTAGACAATTTTCAGGTTCATCTTCTTATTTTAAAAATGTATTTATTAATACTTTTTTGGTATTACATATTTCTGAATTGTGAAATTAGGCTAATGGTTATTACTCGCATGAATGCATTGAAATTGCAGTCAAGTCAGAACCGATGTGTTCTTAGAACTATTTATTTATTATTCTAGCTTAAAGACGTATGTGGATCAAAACAGTGACAAAAGTGTAGCATTAAAGTTTTCTAAAGTGTGGAAACACCGCAACTAGCAAGGCTAAAAAAAAAGAAATAAAAATCTAGTCTAAAGAAAACTAACTTGAACTTTTCCTTCCGGTTATAATCTGCTTTTAGGTTAAGCAGTTCTAACATTATATCCTCTGGGGCTTAATCAGCTTCTGTACTAAATTGTGAACTGAGGATATTGAAGAGTTTTTCCAGGTTATTGTGGTTTTGGAACCTCCTTTCATATTCCATAGCAAAGGCATCCAACTGAGCCTTGTACTTGTCAGCCATTTTTACCGGAAATGGTTTTCTGTATCAGCTAAGGGAAATGGCAAAACCTGCTTGCCTGGAGAGCAGGGAAGGTTTTACCTGAAAACATTTGACATACACAAAAATTTCATATGCCTCTTTGGCCCTAAAGTTGGACATTCAGTTCATTCAAATGTTCCATGTTAATAGCAAACGTGAACTCTTCATTATCTTTGGTGGTAACAAAATCACAAACAAAACTCTTTATCTCCAGCAACATAGCTATCTCTTCTCACACTCGCCTCAATATCTTGTCCCGGCTCAGTCAGCGGACACTGCTGTGGTAGGTAATATCATAATATTCAAATCTTCAAGCATTGCCTCTAACTGCCTGTGGTTAAGTTCCCTGGCTGTTACAAAGTTTATCATACTGACAACTGCTTGATAGTTTATCATACTGACAACTGCTTGATAGTTAAAAATGCTGACAACTGCTTGATAGTTCATCATACTGACAACTGCTTGATATTCATAACAGTCTTGAACAGACTTTCCTGATGGTTGACACAGTGGAGAGGTAAGAGAGTATGGTCAGGATGACATTCTTTAATTTTATTGTTCATGCTACTTTTTCTAGTTAAAGCACGCGCCATCTTGTTCCACACCAAAACAGTTATTTCAACACAGATCTCAAGAGCATTGAATAAATCCTGGCCTGTTGTTTGTTTCTTTGAGTGGCTAAACACTTATTAATTCTTCGTTAAGCCCGAAACGAGGATTTATTCCTCGTATAAATACCAACTATTGTGCCGTTCCCTACTTCAGTTGAGCTGAATCGTAGTTTCGAATAAGTATGTTAACAATGAATAACTGATGGTTCTGGAGCCATAAAACCCATTATTTAATCTCTAGATTTGAATCAAATGCTCTGAATAAAGTTTCAAAAATTTATAAAAATGTTCTAAGCAAACAAAATGAACGTGACATAAGATCGCCACATGTATATGTACATGCCTATGGGTTGCAAAATATAAGCCCACTGGCTGCATGTGACCCGCGGACCGTAGTTAGCCCATTCCCGTGTAACAATGTAGTAACAATAACTTTTTAACAAATCGGGGGGGGGGGGGCGTCGAGTAATATTTTCTCTGGAAAGTGGGTGCAAGGCCTAAAAGTTTGGGAACCACTGATATGGTGCATCTCGCTGGACGCAACTGGTCATTAGTTGGCACCAATGTTCACTTTAAGCTTTGCGGGCGCGCAAATATCTGACAGGAGTTTAGAAATACCGGAAGCAAATTTTGTAAAATATTGCACACACACACACACACACACACACAAAATGGTTGCCGATTTTTTAAATTTTTTTTTTTACAATAAACACGCGCTAACGAACCTTAAACGGAACACTTCTTTGATCGGGCACAACGAACCTTAGAGGGAACACTTCTTTGATCGGGCACAACGAACCTTAGTGGGAACACTTCTTTGATCGGGCACAACGAACCTTAGAGGGAACACTTCTTTGATCGGGCACAACGAACCTTAGAGGGAACATTGCTTTGATTGGGCACAACGAACCTTAGAGGGAACATTGCTTTGATTGGGCACAACGAACCTTAGAGGGAACATTGCTTTGATCAGGCACAACGAACCTTAGAGGGAACATTGCTTTGATTGGGCACAACGAACCTTAGAGGGAACACTTCTTTGATCGGGCACAACGAACCTTAGAGGGAACGCTTCTTTGATCGGGCACAACGAAACTTAGAGGGAACATTGCTTTGATTGGGCACAACGAACCTTAGAGGGAACATTGCTTTGCACCCGATTGGGCTCCCTGTGTCAAGCTCTGACCTATTTTAATGACACGTCTTTTGACACCAAGTGTTTATTTTAGTCACATTCACATTTCCACACACAAGACACTACACAAAACACTACACAACAAACGACCTGTCATCTTTTTGTTATAGTTTTATTTTGGTGCTCATATCTGAAACTTAATGGTTCATAAAAAAGCTGTTGTTCGACTCACTGACTGACCAATGGACTGACCGATTGATTTTCAATTTATGTTGAGCAGAAATAATAAGCACAGTTTTAACAGACCTCTTCAGGGCAACCACCCCATGCCCCCCCCCAAAAAAAAACAAAAAAAAACAACAAACAACAACAATACCCAAGCTAACCCAGGTACAACCTTGCCCTCCAGTTGTCTCCTAAACCGTTCGGTTTAAAGCCCTGATGGAAGCAAAGCATGAACTAACTGTTCCGTTAATTACCCCACAAATCACTAATGTCAGCAGCCAGCAAACAACGCCATATATAATGACAAAAACATCCCCCATTTAGACCCAACATTATAAAAGCATCCCAACTCACGTTGTTTGTCCAAGCTCCACCAACAGGCTAAAACAAATTTAAAAAACAACAAAAAAGTATAAAGACAACACATTTGAACACCGTTAAGCCCCCCCCCCAACACACACGATGGGCCCCCCTCACATCTCCCCAGCCGTTGACCCACCTGCAACAAATCTCGACATCTCTAAGCCCCCCGGTCCGTGACCTACAGCCCACCGGGCTCATTTCGTCTAATCTCGCCGACAGCAGACGACAAATAGCAAGGACCGACGGTTGCCATGCCAAACAGCCCCCGCCCCATCCCCTCCCCCGCCCCCTCCAGGTAACAAGCGCTGCCAGTTCTCCCATATCTCGGCTGTAATCACGGGCGTATTTAATAAAACAGGTAACTAAATTGGCGTGGCCCAAAGCGCACACACTTACACGTCACTCCAAAGCACTCGCTCAGGGTTCCAGCCATCGATTGAATAATTACGGCATTGTACAACAAAGATTGGGGATAGCTGGAGTTATCAGGTGTTTTTTTCCCTTCTTTTTTTTCTCCTGCTCCTAGCACAGGTTAGCCGGTAGCCGGTGGCCGAACTTAACTTAACAGTTGGTGGTACCTGAGAGGGAGGTGGGGTGGGAGGGTAGAGGTGGATAAGCAGACGGGCAAATAACTAGGACTAAATCATAAAATGGACCGACAGACGTCTGGGTCTGGTAATCGTCAAGTTTTTTTTGGTTGTCCCCCCCCCCACTCTATACTGTAACCTTTTATCGATAACGCGTTAGTCGTCGAGTTCCCGTGTTGCTGGCTGTAGCAGCGACTAAATTTAACGAACGCGTTAAACTCAGACGGACCAAACTCAAATACAGACCCTTCCCAGCACCCCACCCCCCCCAGGCAAAGTAAGAGCGTCAAACATGACACAAACAGGCTTATGGAAAAACGATTGCCTTAAAACTTTTGTTGTGCGATTTGAAAGGTTTGGGGTGGGTAAGAGGAGGGTGGCCAGTTAAAAAAATAACAATTTGAGAGGTTGAGCCTGGTAAAGGGGGGGGAGGGGGCAGACGACTGATGTTTTTTATAGAGTAAAAATAAATGCTGGACCCAGACATCAGAACAGATGGGCCGTACTGGCATACCTTCGACGCAACAGATAACAGATTGACGCATGGGTCTGATAACGTGCTGGACATTGGCCAGATTTTTTGGGTTATCTTAGAGACTTAAAAAGTGGCTTTCTCTATCTGAAGCTATCTGTCTGCGTGAGTGTGTGTTTGGGGGGGGGGTCAGGTTGTCTTTACCCCTCCCCTACTACACAGGAAAAAAACGTGTGATATTGTAGGATACCTAACGGCGGTTAGTTAGCATTCAAAGAGACGGCTGGTCCTTTGAGTTTGTGTTGATAGAACCGGGGGGGGGGGGGGTCCAAATGGTCAGTAAACTGGAGGCGCGAAATGTGACAATCTGGCACAAAATGTGACGTTCTGGCACAAAATGTGGGACGTGGTGGTCGAGAGGTAGCGCTCTCGACTGTCACACTGATGGTCACGAGTTCGAATCCACACGAACGTGAGGATTTGTTTTCGGGGCCTGATGAGTCCCCGAGTCACCCAGCTCCGAATGGGTACCTAACTAGACAATAGTTAGGCGGCTGGGGTAATGCGTGGAACCCCTATAGCCGTGGCCTGTGACCGCTGCATCACTTGCCAACAGATCATCTCTCATGGTCTGTGGACGCAATTATCTTCTGCATAGAAGGAGCGTCTGTATATCTAAGATAAGTTCTGGCACAAAATGTAAAGTTCTGGCACAAAATGTGAAGTTCTGGCACAAAATGTGAAGTTTTGGCACAAAATGTTATCTCGCTTGAATTGGGAAATCAAGGAAGTAGCTGAACGCGGAAGACCGGATGTGTGAAATGCCCCGGGGTAGATAAAGGATGACCACACGTCCAGGTGGCCAGCCCTGGGTGGGGGTAGTTGAGTGGTGAGGGTTTCACCAAACATGATTATGTCAAACTGCCGGCCCCACCGACGTCTTAATCTAGGGGCGGTTCCAGATGAGTAACATATTACTTCGTTGGACAATGGAAATTTGTGGGGGATGGGGGGGGGCGGATTCTGAAGGGTATTAGAGTGGACGCGCTCGTGAGAACGGACTCACCGGTCAGGAGGTCAGGCTAGGCAGAAGATGAGAGACTCCGAGTGACGCAGGGCGAGGGACAGTGTAGACTTGTGGGCATTAGGACTGGACAGATAAATTAGTGTTTAGTGAGAATAACTAGAAGTAAAGAAGTGAAGCAGCAAACAGAATTGGTTAGTGTACAGGAGTCTAAGAGCTTATGTTTGAGAACGAGAGTAGAAGACGAGTGTAACGAGAAGTTACCAAGACTGAAAGCAGAGAGTCAGTCACACGAGTACCGAGGTCCTTTACAAAATAAGATATTTATTGAGAAGGAAAGCGAGCAAAGATGGTCAATGGGGGGTAACCGTGCAGACACATTATTACCCCCCCCCCCTTTGTTCATGGGGTCACTCACCATCATTTCACTAGTTCTAACTAAACAACATTTTCTTTCTTAAAAAAAAAAGCAGCAATTTTAATGAAAGAAAACAGAATTTTTAAAAAGCAATTAGATCTAGTCTTTTTCTTTTATAAAATTGTTGCTTAAAAACTGGGTGTGGAGAGTTTTTGATGCAGGTGTAACCAGAGGTTACAAATACCAATGCATCAGAGGGATAATTACTTTGATCTGGTTCGTAACGGGGCAAGAGTTTAGCCGAGTCTTGAACGCCTCTCATACGATCATTTTTGTCTTCTGAAGATTACGACACATAACCCCAGGGGGAGTAAGTGCTGGATGCCAACGGAAGTACGTGGCTAGGACATTTATCATCGGTTGTCTTCTCTTGGCGTAGTTTTAAACCCAAGTAGGAATATGAATAAGGAACGAATAAATCATATCTGTGGGTCAATTATTCCAATCCAGGCTTAAAGAATGCTGCAACAGTTTAAACACAACTGGCCATCTTAATCTTGTAATGTTACTAGAAGATGATCAGAAGATCTTTACGATATTAATGCTCAACTAACAAGCCTATTAGAAATCAGATGTTGACTTCGTATTTAAATAAAATCTTGCTTCACATAGCTCATTAGTTAAGCTGATAAACTACGCCCCCCCCCCCAAAATAAAAAAAAAAAAAAAAAAAGTTTTTTGTTACAATAAATCTCTTATAAATGAGACACAGTTAAACAATACGCACCGCGCGACAGACTAGCATAAACATATACAGATCGAGAAAATATTATAAAGTATGCTCAGTATTATAGGCACCGCCTGACAGTCTAGCACAAACATTTTCATGCTACATGGAGATACAGTGAGATAATCTAAAAATTAATTAATTTAATGTAGGGGCGTACCGGATTTCGGCTCCGGCTACATCTTATCCGGAATCTGGTTATTTTAAAAATTCGGCCCCGGCTTCAACTCCAACTGAATTTTACTTCATAAATCCGGCTAGCCGGTAGAACAATTATTTATATGTATAAAATAGCCCCGCCAAATTCGCAATCCGGAAATTAAAAAAAAAATCTGTCTCCAGTTCCGGCCTTGGTCAGATTTTACTTCATTAATCCCAGCATATCGACAGGTTTGTAAAAATTTGAACCCGGTAAACCCCTAATTTAATTACAGCAAATTCTATCGATGCGGAATTTTGATATATCATTTTCGTCACCAACATGAGTGTGCCTGCACAATTTCAGCTCATTAAGATACTGGAAAGTGGGTTTAAATCGATCCTAAGTTTCTGTGACAGATAGACAAGCAAACAACTAGACGCTACGAGTTATAATATAAAAGACTTTAAAAAAATGTTAAGATATTTCGGGATTGAAAACCTGTCACGTTGGTAGTCGTAAAAAAAAACAACAACTAAACAAAAATTTTCTCAAGCTATTTACATTTGATTATTAAAAAACGTTTCCCAGTTCATAGATAACATTCAAGCTATCAAGCCGCACAGCCTCAAATCGTCACAAATTAAGAGTTTTTTTTCACTGAGGCAAGGCGACGGCGTAAAGATTATTGTATGGAACTTAGTTTCAAACAACAATATTGGTACCAACAGCAACAACACACTAGTGTCTTTGACGTAGAAACATTTTCACTATCGCTTCTTTTTTTTTTAACCATAAACAAACAAGAAGAGTTACGAGCTCCTAATATTTACACTTTTATTGACACCCTCCCACCCCCTCCACACACACTGTACATCAAGAAGGAGTTCGTCTTCTATCCAGTTTTCATATTTAATACAAAAGTTTTTTTTCCTGTACATAATATTATTGTGTCCTACGCTTTTCCATGGTCTTTGTCTAGTCTTGCAGTTTTAGTAGAGTTTTTTTTTTAAATTTGTTGATAAAGTATTGGTTCGCTGGATTGATCAGGCAGCCCATCTACGCTCGAATTCCAGACGGGATGAACAAGAATTTTTACGTTTTTGTTCCTGCACACGGAATAAGAAAAGTGTTCTTTTATCTCTATGTTTATCTGAGGGTTGTATTTGATTATATTTGTGTTGTATTACCGATTTAGAATTAATAGCCTTGTGTATTATTACTACTTTTATTGTCTAGTATTTCAAGGTTAATGATTTAACTAATGGCGTTTTTCTTGTCAGTTTTATTTTCTTTCATAAATAAAAAGCTGCCCCTCACATTGGGAGGTGAGTTGACCTCCGACCCTCGCCTTGTGAGGAGGGTTGACCTCCGACCCTCGCCCACCCAATTTTACATGTAAGAATAAGCCAATAGTAGAACACCAACGATTGAGTTTTGTTGACTGTTACAACAATTCCTGGAACTGATGTTTGTAGAGCTCGACTAACAGTGACTTAAAAAATAAATAATACAAAGTTGCCCCCCCCCCACACACACTCTTACCTTGCTAGATATGTCACTGAACCTAGACACCCCTTTGAACATGCTCCCCCCCCCCGCAAATCTTACAGCGTCATCAGCTTCTGTTCTACACTTCCAAAAGTCAAGCTGACAGAAATATTCGAAATGAACGCCAAAGATTAAAACGAGAATTGAAACTTTACGCAATGAGATCAGATACAATTTTTGGAATTTATAAAAAACAAAAAAGCGAGCGCTGTTTCACGTACACTGTGCAGAAGTTCTTCGCGTTCTTACATTTAATTTAAATTTTATTTGTAATAATTTGTATTTTGATATGTAAGTTTTTGTTGATACTTTTATTTCTATAGTCTCCAATTTAGAGGGACATTAAAAATTAACCAATGATTGTATAAAATAAGTAAATAATTATTTAAAATAAGCAGCGCAAACTTGAGAAGAAATATAAATGAAAGAATAAATTCACCATTATGCATTAAAATCGGTTGGGCTAGTAGCTAGTATTTCAAAAAATCAAAATCAAACAACACAACACGTTATGAAAAGGTGTTCATTTCTAGCAATGTAAAAATTCGTAATATTTTCTTTGATTTTCATCGAGTAAAAGAAGAAGCGATAACTTGATTACTTCTAATTTACTCGTAAGAAAGGTTTGTCGTTGGGAGTCCACCAATTAAAATTTTAAAAAGAGGTTAAGCGTTGGTGACCAATGGAAGTCTTATAGACATAATAATAGAAGTTGTGGTTAGCAGTTTTTTCCCCATATTTTTAAGACGGTGGTGTTGAGTTTTTGTAAGAGGTAAATTTAAGTGCAGCTGTTACCCGAAATATTCTATGTAGAATGCTTGCACATTACAAACTCAAAGATTGGAGGTAAATAAATCCGTATAACTGCACTTTTCTGTTTGGTATTCGGGTTTAGGGGGTGGGGTGAGGGTGGGGTTATATTATTCCTCAAGGTCACAGTTGGGTCACAGCTCAGCACTTCCCGATCAGACACACGACTTTAGTGATCACAGTGACGTGCCAGGTTGTCATTATCTAGAAGCGGCCACGTGACACCATGGCTAAACGCCTGGCACACGCTTGCAAAGTCTTTTCCTCTCTTCCGATCAAACTTCCTCACATTCAGCTCTGCCAATTCGTTGCCCGATACAGACCAGTATCAGGATGAATCACCCAAAGCAACACGTAAAATCAGGCACCTGTCGAAGTCGTTAGCACTGTGACTACAAAATAAACAGACCTCATTAAAATGTTTTTAAAAACCCGTAAAAAAACAAAGTTTTGACTATAAATCCTTTATGTACCTGTAATAACTAAAAGTATGTTCATTATAATACGCATCGCACGACAATAAACAAATCCAAACTTGTAGTTATGTCTCAAATATGTACAAGATTTATAGTTTAAAAAAAACAAAACTATTACAGTCTGCTGCTAAATTTCAGATCGATTCGATCACTGGAAAAGGATGATAAATACATGTTTAATATAGTGCGCATCGCGAGAGAGACTACCAATTAATATAATTTACATTTACAGGTCGGGAATACATTTAAAAAAAAAAGGTATCGTCAATATAGATCTAATACACACCGCACCGCGCGACAGACAATATTAAAAAAGTTGTTCTATATATTACCAACTGCGACACTATAGCACAAAAATTAACATGCTACATAGAGATAAATAGAGATAGTCTAAATGTTCATTAATTTAATTACATTACATTGGATCGATCTGAAAATTTGATACATAATTTTTATCGTCGGCACGAGTCTGCCTGGAACATTTCAGCTCGCTACCTTACAAAGAAGTGGGTTAAAAATCGATCCAAAGTTTTTTTCGGCTATCAAGGCATTAAACAATCAAGGCTCAAGCAATCAAGGCATCAAGCAATCAAACAGAAGCCATGGCTTAATACTTAATATAAAGGATTTAAAAAGATGTATACCGTAATTACTTTGACAATATTCGATACAGCACTAATTGATTGGACAGCGGTTTTAGAAATACTCTGGTTATAGTCTACTTGACGCAGTTGACCCCAACATTCAAAGCTTTACGAAAAGACTTTCAGTCATTTAAAAGAATCTAGATTTAAAATGCTGGACGATTTATAAGAGGAAATCAGAGAAAAAACAACAACACATTTCCAAAGTTTTATATGGAAGATTTTAGTTTGAAATCATTGAACCAGTCTGGTGGGATAAGGTTTAGTCGTAATTCTGCAAGTTCTATCATGTAAACCAAAACTCGCCTAGTCGTAATCCTGCAAGCTCTATCTAGCTAACCAATATTCGCCAAGTCGAAATCCTGCAAGCTCTATCTAGCTAACCAATATTCGCCAAGTCGAAATCCTGCAAGCTCTATCTAGTTAACCAACGCTCTTTAACCCAATGGTGTCAATGTTCGGTCACCATGGCGACGCCACCTTTCCCAGATCATGTTGTCCGCCTGACCACTGGAGAGCGCCCATCTGTCCGCAGAGAGAAAACTTTTCAGTTATTCTGTGCTCGGGCCGTGGTGTATCGTGTCCTCAGTTACAGCTTATCTTTGTAGCTCGACTAGTAACATTCAGCTCTGAGTGGCGATGGAAACGATAGTCTGAACGACAGGTCATGTTGGTACCCCCCCACACACACCACCATCCTCATATTGGTATCGTATGATCGACGAGGAACCCCAACCCCACCACCGTTTACCCTGTCCCCCATTCTATTCCTTCTCCAGGGAGATAAAACCTTAGGTCAGCTGGTCCGATAGTCCTGGGGATGAAGGAAAGGAGAAAAACAAAGGGATGGAGGGCTCGGCAATGACATACGAGAATACAGACATAAATATCAAGCTAGCAGTTTGTCAAGTTTGCTTTAGAATTGTCTTGTGCACAGAGCTCACGATTCTCACATTCTCAAATAGTTGTTTCCAAATCTGCCCCCCCCCCTCGCCGTCCCGTCGGCTCGGGATGGATGTTGACACCTAATATGAATTCACGAGTTCAAGTTTTGTTCATCATTGCCATTTTTTCAGAAATCCCACTGATATAACAGAGTTGTCATAAAGGGATTTAGCATAGTTGTCATAAAGGGATTTAGCATAGTTGTCATAAAGTAATATAACATAGTTGTCATAAAGTGATATAACAGAGTTGTCATAGTGATATAACAGAGTTGTCATAAAGGGATTTAGCATAATTGTCATAAAGTAATATAACATAGTTGTCATAAAGTGATATAACAGAGTTGTCATAGTGATATAACATAGTTGTCATAAAGGGATTTAGCATAGTTGTCATAAAGTAATATAACATAGTTGTCATAAAGTAATATACCATAGTTGTCATAAAGTAATATAACATAGTTGTCATAAAGTAATATAACATAGTTGTCATAGTGATATAACAGAGTTGTCATAAAGGGATTTAGCATAATTGTCATAAAGTGATATAACATAGTTGTCATAAAGTAATATAACAGAGTTGTCATAAAAGTGATTTAGCATAGTTGTCATAAAGTAATATAACATAGTTGTCATAAAGTGATATAACAGAGTTGTCATAAAGTGATATAACATAGTTGTCATAAAGTGATATAACATAGTTGTCATAAAGTAATATAACATAGTTGTCATAAAGTAATATAACATAGTTGTCATAAAGTGATATAAAAGAGGTGTCATAATGATATAACATAGTTGTCATAAAGTGATATAACAGAGTTGTCATAGTGATATAACAGAGTTGTCATAAAGTAATATAACATAGTTGTCATAAAGTGATATAACAGAGTTGTCAAAAAGTGATGTAATAAAGTAGTCATAAAGTGATGTAATAAAGTTGTCATAAAGTGATATAACATAGTTGTCATAAAGTGATATAACAGAGTTGTCAAAAAGTGATATAACAGAGTTGTCATAAAGTAATATAACATAGTTGTCATAAAGTGATATAACAGAGTTGTCAAAAAGTGATGTAATAAAGTAGTCATAAAGTGATGTAATAAAGTTGTCATAAAGTGATGTAACAGAGTTGTCATAAAGTGATATAACATAGTTGTCATAAAGTGATATAACAGAGTTGTCATAAAGTGATGTAATAAAGTAGTCATAAAGTGATGCAATAAAGTTGTCATAAAGTGATATAATATAGTTGTCATAAAGTGATATAACAGAGTTGTCATAAAGTAATGTAACAGAGTTATCATACAGTGGTCTAACAGATCACTATGAACAAAACCGATTCTATCAAAATTTCAGATGAAACAGATGCCTTCATAATATGAGCAAGTGGGACAATGCTTATCTATCGAAACATATTAAAATTGTCCATGGACTCTGTCAACTTTAAATGTCAAAATCTTAGAAAATTTAATCTGCAATTGAAAAAAATAATCATCAAACAAATATGTGGAGATCTTGTAAAATAGACATTTAAAGTGGAAAATCATTTTTGCCCGGAACATACAAATATTGAGTAATGTCATCAATACTTCAAGTTTTCAAAGAATTTACGATTAAATTACATGCGGAGATTTCTGTTCTCAAAAGTATATGTTTTTTAAAAAGTATGACAAAACAAAATTGTGTTGCAATGAAGGAAATGAAATGTTTTGTGAATGGCTGAGGCTAAAGAAACCCGTTCAAAATTTGGACGAGTACCGGGCAACGTTTTAAAAAAATATTGTCAGCCCTACGGAAATACCTTAATATCAAATGAAAAATCTTTCTTAAAAGGTAACCGAGAATATCCTAATATCCAATTTAAAAAAAAAAAAAATTTAAAATGTAAAAAATCTAATTATTTTCTCAGTTCCAAAAACTCCTATATCCACTTTGCAACTGTGCCACCAAATCAGCTGTAATATTCGACTACAGCATTCAACACTTAGCAATTAAGAGACCATCTCATTACTTGCAGCACACATCACATTTACCCTAAACGCTTGAACGGGACGTGATAAAACCGATTTTTTTCGGTATCTTTGATTTGCGCCAATGTACAGAGATAACGCGCAATACAAAGCGTGTAATGGAATAGGCGCGCCTTCCTGCCAGATTGGCACGCTAACAGGCATCTTTAAACAAAATTATAAGGTTTCGCTCGACGATTGCTAGTTTTTCATGTTTACAGTAATTGACTGCCAAAGACTGTTCTGTTTCTCTTGTAAGTCAAAAAGTCTCCTGTAACCCTTTGTGGTCTGACGGTAAAACTCCTTATTTTAAGGTTTCAGTAGCTGTCCAGTTTTTCTTGTATCAGGTCAGAGTAACAGACAGATAAAAGTAAATGTGGCGATGTTTGATTCCACGACAAAGTGTCATCTTTCTTTCTGGTAAAATACCGATGTCTAGACCTATAAAACTTATAAAACCAATAAAACCTATAAAACTTATAAAACCAATAAAACGTATAAAACTTATAAACCTATAAAACTTATAAAACCAATAAAACGTATAAAACTTATAAACCTATAAAACTTATAAAACCAATAAAACCTATAAAACTTATAAACCTATAAAACTTATAAAACCAATAAAACGTATAAAACTTATAAACCTATAAAACTTCTAAAACCCATAAAACTTATAAAACCTATAAAACTTATAAAACCCATAAAGCCTATAAAACTAATAAAACCCATAAAACCTATAAAACCTATAAAAATTATAAAACCTATAAAACTTATAAAACTTATAAAGCCAATCAATTCAATAAAACCTATACAACTTATAAAACCAATAAAACCTATAAAACTTTTAAAACCAATATAACCTATAAAACTTATAAAACCTATAAAACTTATAACACCCATAAAACTTATAAAACCAATACGTCCTGCCAGCCTAGCTTATACCTGTTTACATGCTTTCCATTTACTAAAACCAATGAAACTTAAAAAAAAAAATCAAACCTATAAAACCTATAAAACTTATAAAACCTATTAAACCCATGAAACGTTTACAAACCTATTAGCCCTGTAATGTATAATATATGATATAGGATCCAAGGTTTAATTGTTATTGTGCACCAAATGTTCATAGGCAGATAGGATACTTCACCATAATTAAGTCTCTGGTATTTCACAACTAATCAAAGCTAAGTGGGGTATTTTTTGTTGTTTTTTTCGTGTGTGTCCCATAACCTCGTGGTCGTAAGGGGTTCTAATGCTTCCAGATGGGATACTGAACTGAATTATATAGCTAGATGAGGTATTGCACTGAATTATATAGCTAGATGAGGTATTGCACTGAATTATATAGCTAGATGAGTATTGCACTGAATTATATAGCTAGATGAGGTATTGCACTGAATTATATAGCTAGATGAGGTATTGCACTGAATTATATAGCTAGATGAGGTATATTCTGTCACTGTCTTGTTCTGTCACTAATATCTGGTCAACCTGCTACATCTGCTGGTCTGTCATACAACATTGTCTGAGCGTAGGACTCACTCCGCGCCCTAAAATCCCCGGCTATGTCTAGCGCAAAGAATAGAGTCAACAATTGAATAGCCCAAGACTTAGATTATAAAGACTGGTTAAGGGCAAATCATAGAGTCTACATTTGAATAGCCCAAGACTTAGATTATACAGACTGGTCATAGAGTCAATGATCAAACATCTCAAGCTCATTTTTGTGTGCCTCACCGGAAGTGTGGGGGCTTAGGATTAGTATGGGAGCTGAACAATATTGACAGGAACACATAACACGATTGTGGATTGTTATGAAGATGTTTTTTAATATTTTTTTTAATTAGAGACAACGATCAAATGGTCTAATAATAATCGCTAGTATTATGGCTAGTAAAATGATTAATAATATGGCAAGTACATGTGTATGATTTTTTTGGGATTTTATTTTATATAAAATAAATTATGTTGTTTTTTTTTCAAACAGACTGGCTTACAGTTAAAGCTAAAATAGTTTCAAAAGAATTTAAAAAAAAAAAAAAATAAA
>MUZC01004526.1:82168-108279 GCA_002072015.1 Radix auricularia | reverse complement strand
TATATATATATATATATATATATATATATATATTTACATGAGTTTAAAAAGATAAAAATATATATGTTTAATATTTACAATGACAAATTAATTTCATACTACAATTTACATACAAAAATTGAAAGCCTTTACGACGTAGTGAATTAATCGTTGCTTCTATAGCTACGACCACATAATGCTCCCTTTGTTTGTAAGAACTATACATTTTTAAAAAATTATGTCAGCTTTATTATTTTCCAGCGAATAACTCAATTTGAAATTTAACATCTCAGCAATGTGGATTGATATTAAATCCACGATAGGGAGACTATCCATAATGAAAATGAAAGCGAACCATGTATAACGATAAAACATTTTCATTCAATTTTTTATTTTTAAAATGTGTCTTCACTTGCGTTAAAATCGCCTGCATTTGGTTTAAAAGGCGATCACTAAAGTGATTTGATGAGCGGCCAGACATGCTTCACATACACATTTCTTTGAATGTAGCTCCAAGTATTCTTGACATACAAGCGGTAGATGGGTGAGTTCAACTTACAGATACAGTACCTGACGACAGCGAAATGGTTTCTAGAACGGTTGACATCGTTTCGTCCCCTCACTTTTAAATGTCAGCTACGAATCTTGTCAAGCAGCTTAAATGAACCCTATTCCCGCTAGCAAAAGCCCTATTCCCACTAGCAATAACCCTATTCCCGTTAGCAAATACCCTATTCCCGCTAGCAAAAACCCTATTCCCGCTAGCGAAAACCCTATTCCCGCTAGCAAAAACCATATTCCCGTTAGCGAAAACCCTATTCCCACTAGCAAAAACCCTATTCCCGTTAGCGAAAACCCTATTCCCGCTAGCAAAAGCCCTATTCCCGCTAGCAAAAACCCTATTCCCGCTAGCAAAAACCCTATTCCCGCTAGCAAAAAACCCTATTCCCGCTAGCAATAACCCTATTCCCGTTAGCAAAGACCCTATTCCCGCTAGCAAAAACCCTATTCCCGTTAGCGAAAACCCTATTCCCGCTAGCAAAAACCCTATTCCCGCTTGCAAATGCCTTATTCCCGTTAGCAAAAACCCTATTACCGCTAGCTCCAATCCTATGTTAACCTGAATCAACTATTTTATATAGTGTTAACATTTATTGTTGTCAGTGTAACTTTTAATGTAAACCTGAATCAACTATTTTATAAAGTGTTAACATTTATTGTTGTCAGTGTAACTTTTAATGTAAACCTGAATCAACTATTTTCTATAGTGTTAACATTTATTGTTATCAATGTAAATGTAAACGTGTATTCCAAGCATCACACCCTTGGGTTAACGGAAGGTAGAGAAAAAAATCAATTCCAAGATTTGAACTGGATCAAAAATGGAAGAGGCGGACACAAAAAAGACAAATGCTAATTTGAATAAAGTCGGTAAAAATCTAACAAAGATTCATCTCAAATTAAAATTGATGAGTTTTCATTTGGCACTAATTGCTTGTGTTGAATCAACATGGTTGCTGCCTTGACATGATTGCTGCCTTGAAATGATTGCTGCCTTGACATGGTTGCTGCCTTGACATGGTTGCTGCCTTGACATGGTTGGCACTTTGACATGATTGCTGCCTTGACATGGTTGCTGCCTTGACATGGTTGGCACTTTGACATGATTGCTGCCTTGACGTGGTTGCTGCCTTGACATGGTTGGCACTTTGACATGATTGCTGCCTTGACATGATTGCTGCCTTGACATGGTTGCTGCCTTGACATGGTTGCTGCCTTAACATGGTTGCTGCCTTGACATGGTTGGCACTTTGACATGATTGCTGCCTTGACGTGGTTGCTGCCTTGACATGGTTGGCACTTTGACATGATTGCTGCCTTGACATGATTGCTGCCTTGACATGGTTGGCACTTTGACATGATTGCTGCCTTGACGTGGTTGCTGCCTTGACATGGTTGGCTCTTTGACATGATTGCTGCCTTGACATGATTGCTTCCTTGACATGGTTGGTACTTTGACATGATTGCTGCCTTGACATGATTGCTGCCTTGACATGGTTGCTGCCTTGACATGATTGGTGCCTTGACATGATTGCTGCCTTGACATGGTTGGCACTTTGACATGATTGCTGCCTTGACATGATTGATGCCTTGACATGGTTGGCACTTTGATATGATTGCTGCCTTGACATGATTGCTGCCTTGACATGGTTGCTGCCTTGACATGACTGCTGCCTTGACATGGTTGCTACCTTGACATGATTGCTGCCTTGACATGATTGCTGCCTTGACATGATTGCTGCCTTGACATGGTTGCTGCCTTGACATGATTGCTGCCTTGACATGATTGCTGCCTTGAAATGATTGCTGCCTTGACATGGTAGCTGCCTTGACATGGTTGGCACTTTGACATGGGTGCCGCCTTGACACGGGTGCCGCATGAACATGCCACATAGTTCAGACATCAATGCCCTATTCCAATCGTACTCACGTAATCACGGCCAAGTTTACAAATTAAGAACTAACGTTAAGCTGGACAAAACCTTAACTTAAACCTGCCCTTCCCATAACCCTGACCTTGACGTAACTATGACCTTGACATAACCCTGAACTTGACATAACCCTGACCTTGACGTAACCCTGATATTTTGAATACAACATGGCTAATACCAAGTTGTGTCAATATAATAAAATAATTTAATTCACGGACCATGAACTATGCAAACATCTAAACCTATGTTGACGATTTAACGATGATTCATATCTATTAAATCATAACTGTTCATATAAAACGCTCAGACATGTCTTAAAATAAATAACGTTTTGATTGTGAACTTCTCCCAATTAATGTTTATTTCTAATTAGGGGACAGCAGGATATCCGGCATGAGGATATCCGGATTGGATATGGGGATTTTCGCCCCTATCAAGATTCGGCAAATACTTATGGTAGATCCGGATAGTATTCGGAAATCAAAGTAGTAAAGAATTTTTGAAATCATATTAAATTATTATTGATATGTTTATAGACAATAAATATATAAAAAGTAAAAACAATAACCAGAAATCAGTACATTGAACAAGATTGGATAGTTAGAGGACATTCAGCACAGCGGGGCGTTCTCGCCTGTCGCCGAACAAACTTGAGATTCTTGTTCTTGAAAAAAAATGATTATGACAACATTTAATTTTTTTGAAACTTAACAATTGAAGAAACAAACAAAAGGTAGCAAGTACCACTGAGTCCCATGTGACAACTTACTAGTAACTAGTAACCACTAACTAGTGACCACTAACTAGTAACTATTTTGTTTACTCATGTCATTAAATTAATTATTATCATTGCTATAGTGGATATATTAATGCTATGTTAGAAAATAATTATTTTAAGGTTCAAAATAATTTAAAGTTTAATTTGTAATATTAGTATGTACTATAAACTTTATGGTTAGCCAGGAGCCTTGGGAACTGGGACATGCTGAGTGTTGGCTTTCGTTTTTAACTTTTTTGTTACTGACTAGTACGTTGCCAGTAGTCAATCATTCGTTAGTTTCAATTCAATATTTACATTTAAACATATTTACTCATATGATATAAATTATGTTGTTGTAATAATTTTATATTCCTTTTTTTAGCGCATTTTCGAGAAGTCGAATGCGCTATTGCACCCGTTTTGTCCGTCCGTCTGTCATCACCTTTGATCTCAGCATCCATAAGTCCTAGACCCATGAGGTATATATGTTTTTTGTATGTCCTGACCTGCCATTTGTGCATCAACACTCAGTTACTCGATCCGTTAAAAAACCCCGTTAAAACTACCAAAAAATATTTCGAATCGAGAGGTAACACTAGCGCAGGGAACGGCCGCCATTGCCGGAAGTCGAATACATAGTTCTTCAAGCATTGAAGAGTGGTGCGAAAGCGTGCAAAAGAATTTTTTTTTTTTTTAGTTGACGTCATTAGAATATGTGTAAAAGTTTAGAGAGTTTTACGTCATCATTTGTGGTGACTTGTAGTTAGATTAAAGAGAAAATAAATTTTTTTTAAATGTAAAGAAATGACTTTTAAATTTAAAAAAATGTCAGGTATATTCATTACACAAGAAAATTCATAAAAATATGTCTAAAATCTAAACACAATTACTGATAACTACATAATGCTGATATCTAACATAAGTACTGATACATAATACGAAAATGCGCTAACACGTCCTGAATTCCAATAGGGACCAGGCTTAACATGATTTTTTTCTTCAGTTGAGCTTTAAAATGCAATTGTGATTTGATTCGCGAACTTAAAAATAAAAATGTTGCTTGTTTCACTCTTTACATCTTATTCAGTCTTATAATTTTAAAATTGTAGTCACTAGTCTATTGTAAATATTATATTTAAACAAAATATGTGAAGTAACAAATTAAATTATTAATATAGGAGGAAAAAAAAGAGTTGATCATCTAATCAATCAAATCCATGCAAAATGTAGTAAAACAATCAATTTCAATACGATAACAAAAAATCCAGCCAATAGTAAAAACCACATCCGGCTGCTCCCATTTCTAACATGACAAAAGGAACTGCGTATATGTTTTTGTTTATTCCTAGCTTCTAGATCATTCTCAGAGACATAAGATGCAATAATCTTCTGTACAGAAGGAGCGTCTGTAACATATAAGACAATAATTCTCGAAGTAACTCACTCAAGTGTTAAACCAATTAACGGCTTAAAAATATTTTATCTCACACACTTCCCCTCAACCAATATCCGTGTCTTTAAAACCGATTTCTAATCAAATTAGAATAAGGTATTTTAGACTTAATGTAAGGGACATGTTCTTAAAGCCATGTGGGAGACATTGATATATAGACTTAATGTAAGGGGCATGTTCTTAAAGCCATGTGGGAGACATTGATATTTAGACTTAATGTAAGGGACATGTTCTTAAAGCCATGTGGGAGACATTGATATTTAGACTTAATGTAAGGGACATGTTCTTAAAGCCATGTGGGAGACATTGATTTTTAGACTTAATGTAAGGGACATGTTCTTAAAGCCATGTGGGAGACATTGATATTTAGACTTAATGTAAGGGACATGTTCTTAAAGTCATGTATTATGTATTTTCTCTAAACGTCAGTGTCTACCATGATTGTTTTGTCCAGACTTAGGTTTAAAGCGTCATAAAGTCTAGTTTATATATAACCTGCTAGCCAGTATATCAGAAACTCCATTCTATTCACAATCTTCATCCACCTCAGCAATGGATCACTTCACAATTCTCATCCACCTCAGCAATGGATCCCTTCACAATTCTCATCCACCTCAGCAATGGATCCCTTCACAAATCTCATCCACCACCATCAAGAGAAGTGCTCAGCGGCGCCATTTGTGCACAAGTCGAGTGCCTCGATAAACACTCGTTTATGAAACCCACAGAGAGGAAGAGATCGTCATCACTGATGTACTCGTGATCACCAACACATTTTCTTGTGATCTCTTCGAGGACACTTTGAGAGTTCATTCAGATTCTAGTCACGTCCGAACTAAAAAAAAAAAACAACAAAAACCAACTTGACTCACAGATATGATCGACAACTTCCGGTGCTGACCTAGCGACTCGGGTTCTGCCGGTCCGCTCGTTATTCTCGACTGTTTTCAATGACGTCTCTAACACTTGTGACCGGTTAATGTTCAATAACTCTCGCGTACCTTCTCTCAAGGGAAGGCAAGCGCCGATTGTTGGTTATTCCCCATGGTTTGCCCGTGATCACGAATGAATGTCGTCGAGGTAATCTGGTGGTCTGAGAACCCGGGTGAATTAGTTACTTCCGAGAGACAGGACACGCCCCTGCATTAATTGACGACGTCATTTCATTCTGTTTCATCGTTAGGACAAACAACAAGCAAAAAAAAAAAAAGTTAACGGCTTTACTTCCAGCAACGTACGTGTAGCCGTGTGGATGATAATAGTAATAGCTCACAAAATTTATTTGTAGAATACACCAGCTAGGGCACTGGGATTCGATGGGCGGGGGGTGAATGTAGTAGTGTGCACACCCTCACTGCGCCGCACCATGTGCATCGCACCGAGATGTACTGGGGGTGAAGGAGGAAAGGAAGTGGAGAGAGAGAGAGTGACGGTTGGGTGCGCCATGGCACGTTTTCATTAGTGTTAAACAAAAGTTGTTCAAACCACTGTTTTAGTCCCACATTATCAAACCTGTAGCAAATTTAAGCCTAGACACGGCTACATACGTTTTTAATCGTTTTAGCTGAGGTATGTTGAGATATAGCAATTAACTACAGCGACTGTAGTCTACTAAGTTTTCAATGGACGAACCAGAAGAAAACTGTTGAGTTTTACCGTTTATACAAGTATACAAGAGAAGGGAAGTAACTCATTTTCCCTCCAAAATCGATTTTAGCGGGTCTAGCAAGCTGACTGACCTCTATGTCAACCCCAAACAAATACAACTGATGCTAAATGGGAAAAAGTAGTGAATCTTTGACATGTTAAAGTTTTATTCATCACATTTCTTACTGCCGGAGATAAATAGCTTGGCAGTATCCATCTTTTTTAGTGAGTCTCACTTAATTATACAAGAATAGAGTCTCACTTAATTATACACGAATAGAGTCTCACTTAATTATACACGAATAGAGTCTCACTTAATTATACACGAATAGAGTCTCACTTAATTATACAGGAACAGAGTCTCACTTAATTATACACGAATAGAGTCTCACTTAATTATACACGAATAGAGTCCCACTTAATTATACACGAATAGAGTCTCACTTAATTATACACGAATAGAGTCTCACTTAATTATACAAGAACAGTGTCTCACTTAATTATACAAGAATAGAGTCTCACTTAATTATACAAGAATAGAGTCTCACTCAATTATACAAGAATAGAGTCTCACTCAATTATACAAGAATAGAGTCTCACTTAATTATACACTAACAGAGTCTCACTTAATTATACAAGAATAGAGTCTCACTTAATTATACAAGAATAGAGTCTCACTTAATTATACAAGAATAGAGTCTCACTTAATTATACAAGAAAAGAGTCTCACTTAATTATACAAGAATAGAGTCTCTCTTAATAATACAAGAATAGAGTCTCACTTAATTATACAAGAAAAGAGTCTCACTTAATTATACAAGAACAGAGTCTCACTTAATTATACAAGAATAGAGTCTCACTCAATTATACAAGAACAGAGTCTCACTTAATTATACAAGACAAAAGTCTCACTTAATTATACAAGAAAAGAGTCTCACTTAATTATATAGAAAAGAGTCTCACTTAATTATACAAGAATAGAGTCTCACTTAATTATACAAGAACAGAGTCTCTCTTAATAATACAAGAATAGAGTCTCACTTAATTATACAAGAATAGAGTCTCACTTAATTATACAAGAATAGAGTCTCACTTAATTATACAAGAATAGAGTCACTTAATTTTACAAGAATAGAGTCTCTCTTAATAATACAAGAATAGAGTCTCACTTAATTATACAAGAATAGAGTCTCACTTAATTATACAAGAATAGAGTCTCTCTTAATAATACAAGAATAGAGTCTCACTTAATTATACAAGAATAGAGTCTCACTTAATTATACAAGAATAGAGTCTCACTTAATTATACAAGAACAGAGTCTCACTTAATTATTCAAGAAAAGAGTCTCACTTAATTATACAAGAATAGAGTCTCACTTAATTATACAAGAAAAGAGTCTCACTTAATTATACAAGAATAGAATCTCACTTAATTATACAAGAATAGAGTCTCACTTAAATATAATTATACAAGAATAGAGTCTCACTTAATTATACAAGAATAGAGTCTCACTTATTTATACAAGAATAGAGTCTCACTTAATTATATAAGTATTGAGTAAATAAATAATAATATTTCTTTATTATTTTTGCTATAACTGTTGGCAACCCCTACTAGATTTAGAAATTAGAAGGCTATACTATGGAAGTGTATGTATAGTTATAGTCACTATGGACATGGACTTCTACCACTAACCACGATGAAGATTGAATTAATTAATGTTAAAATCATTAATTTAGTTTTATTACTGTTAGTATTGCTTATAAATAATATTAAAATTTATTTTAAAAAGATTAATGATTTTAAGATTAATTTAATCAATCTCTGTAGTCACCAGTGGAAGTGGGAAAAGCCCATGACCATGGTCCATGGTAATAGTAATAGTACTATAGCCATCTAGTACTAGTAGTGTAGTAGTAGCCTAAGTTTTGTGCGGGGTTCCCGACAGTTCATAACAAAAACTAATTTAGCATACTACTATCAGTAATACCAAACCCTACACCTAACCTCATAATTATAAATTAAAGATCACTAAAAGTAATTGGAAATGAATTTCAAAAGTAAGAAACAGACCAATAAAAAAAAAAGACTCATCTGAAACTCGAACCCACTTATCTTATCTTATATGTTACAGACGCTACTTCTGTTCAGAAGATTATTTCGTCCTACGTTTATCTATGGTTTGTGTTTAGTCCTGTATTCTTATTAGAGTTTTAAATGATGATAATGTGTTGGCTTTCCTGGTTTCTTCAGGCAACCCATGCCACGTCCGAATACCGGACGGGAAGAAAGAAAACGTGTGTGTGTTTGTTCTTGCATACGGAATAGGAAAGGTGTTTTTATCTAAGGGTTGTATTAAGTTATCTTTGTGTTGTATTTCTAAATTAGAATTAATTTCTTTATGTATAATTAGTAATTTACTCTTGGTTCTTCTATCCCTTAGTGTTTCAAGGTTTAATGATATGACTAATTTAATGGTATTACTCTTGTCAGTTTTGAATAGTCTTCAGTAATGGATATGGCAGCTCTTTTTTGAATTTGATCTAGTTTATCAATGTTTTCTATGATGGATGGGTCCCACTGACTGTTACTGTTACTATAAGTATCAGTTCAAAGATCCAGTGCACTGACAACGAGACCACAGAAACTCATAAATTGATTTAATTTTATAAATTCATATATCAACTTGACAAGTGGTCACGTGACCAGCCAAAATATCTGCCTCTGACGCTAAGAATCATGGGAGATATCTCCGTATAACGTTCAGCGTTATACGGTAATATCTTCAAATAACCACTCCAAAAATAAAAACCATTTTAAAAAAAATAAATGTTATTGCTAAGTTAAATTTTTTTTTTTTTTTTTAGTAGAAAATAATAATAAGGACACTTTACCTTATCATGTTAAAAATACAAAGAAAAGCTTTAATTTCTTGAATAAAATTGAAGTTTCCTGTTTTTCCTCATGAATTGGCACAAACTTTCAGGTATCAATGTTGTCAGCCAAGCCATGATTATTAGCAAAAATAGCTATAGATTAGTCATTCTTTGTGTATTCATCATTGATCTTAATTAATTTTTCGCTAACTTTAATTTTTGAGAAGCTACTTTAATACCGTGCATTATTTAAGGCAGTGGCAAGCATTATCGAATTAATTATATTATTTTAGCCAGGGTAACTTCGAGCCTAAATGTCTGAATAAACTTGAATAAATCAACTTGTCTTGAATGCATTAATTCATCTTATTTATTTTTTTACCCGTGTGGTAAAATATTCCTTGCTTGACAATGTCTTGTGATATATTTTGAATACTCTAATTTTAAGGCAAAATATCAAAATCCACTAGATTAAAGGGTGTTCAAAAATCATATATGTTCTCCAAATTCTATATAACTGCTGACACATCACGTAAATTTCTACAGTAATCTCAACTTATGAAAAATACAACTTTATTCTCAACTGTTTTTCTGCATAACATGGATAGGCCTACATATTCGCTTCAATCACCAAATATTTCCTCTCATTTTTTTATTGGAAAGTTCGATTAAAAGAATGAGGTCTCCATATTTTAGCAAATGTCAAATAAAACCTTTAAGTATTCTATTAGTCTCTTTGTGAGTAGCCTCAACAAAACACATTTTTTTAAAGTACTGAGTATTTGTAAATAATTTCGAGCATCATTGACTTCATAATGTACATGCTGTCTTATCTACACAGAGGCTCTTTATATGTAGAAGATTATTGCTACATCTATTTGTTTAATCTTTTCCTGGTTTTAGTGACGGAGCGTTCACAGGTCACGGGTTCCACACTATATTCAGCCACCTAACTAGTGTTCAGAGCTGGTTGCCCTTGGCCCCGGGAACAAATCCCTGCTACATTGAATTTTACCAGGATTTAATAATGTCAAACGTTCTGACAAGAACTTCTTGCTACTTTGTTTGTTTTTTTTCCTTTACAACAGCATATTGTTGTGCTTTATTAATAGGCTATGTTTTAAATTCCGATTTACGATTCCATCAAATTGCATTCAACTTTTGTAATGTTGAGTCCTCGTTCACGAATGGCTATTTTTGGATTTTTTGTGTGCCAAGTTTTAATTCCATTAGATAAGCAATTTTGTTCATTATTTCTGTTTATGCTACAAAATCAATAGACATTAACATTAATATAATGATGCTTTGGTATAATAAACCATTTAAGTATGCCAACTTTTCCCCCAGTAGTTTACTTACGTGAAAATCAAACTTGAATTAGTTCTATGTACATCAAATTTAATGTTCGTACACTTACTTAAGCCCACATGTCTTTCAGCTCAGTAGCTCTATCAGAAGACTTAGATTCATTATGGAGTTTGAAGTTTTGGCATTATATATAGTTTCTTTATTTCTTTATGTTTTAAATCTTGGCCTTTCTTTTCTTATATTCAACGTTATTTTAAAAGTTTTTCAATTTTAGATGCTAATTAACAACAAGGAATTCACCGCCCACCCCAGACTATTTTCCGCTCAGGGCATTCGATTGGCATATGTCTGAAATTGATAGGTGACAGTTATTTTTACTTTTACAAAAGTAGCTGCTGTAAAATTTGAAGAATTATCTAAGGTACCACCTCATCAGTGTCTCTTTTTCATACTAAATAGGCCTTTTGTCTTTTAATACAGTAGCATTAGTATCAGAAGAATTTATAGACAATAAGGAGTTTGAAACTTTGGCAGAAGAAGCATTAGGATAGTTTCATTTATTTCTTTTATTAATTCCCTATTTGGCTTTTCTTTTATTTAGATAAAGAGCTCCACTTATTCCTTTTACAATGTTCCTTACAATTGTTAGAAACTAATTAACGAGTAGGAATTTGCCGCCCCTAGCCAAAAGCCGCCCGGGGCATTAGCCCCCTTGCCCCCCTCACTACGCCACTGCTTTTGTATCTACACGGAAATTTGGAGAATCAGCCATGAGTTTTTCAGGGCTGTAACTTTAAGTTCAGGTCTCTGTCTACACAAGTTTGTATTTCTATGACAAGGAACTTTCTACACAAGTTTGTATTTCTATGACATGGGACTGTCTACACAAGTTTGTATTTCTATGACATGAAACTTTCTACACAAGTTTGTATTTCTATGACATGGAACTGTCTACACAAGTTTGTATTTCTATGACATGAAACTTTCTACACAAGTTTGTATTTCTATGACATGGAACTGTCTACACAAGTTTGTATTTCTATGACATGAAACTTTCTACACAAGTTTGTATTTCTATGACATGGAACTGTCTACATAAGTTTGTATTTCTATGACATGGAACTGTCTACACAAGTTTGTATTTCTATGACATGGAACTGTGTATTCCGAAAAAACCCTGACTTTTTGAGGACACATTTATTATCATCTGCTTACATAGTAAACTGTTTGTTGAAGATTCCACCATTAAATGGTTTCCCCGCCATGCAATGTTAGGCATTATTTTATTACTGGGTCTCTTGGTATGATATTTATCGATCATCAATCAACAATAGATATAATTTGCTACGTATGTTCGTCCCGTCAGTTCGTAACGCTACTAATTTTAGAAAGAGCTCACCAAATTACTGCACCAAAAATAACTCTTTTCGAACGTCCGCATAAGATGGAAATAAATGAAAGTTCTGTATTACATTATTTTTATTGTGATGTGTATTTATTTCAACATGAATATATTTAAGCTGAAATATATTTATATTAAAAAACTTCCATCATTTTTTGACGGGTAATATACTAGTATCACATAAATTTAATTGGTATCACATATTATTCAAGCTAATCCCAATCCCGTTCACGGGTCAAACGATATCATGTTTGGTGACCTATGACCCATGACCCATGACTTAGAGTATCAAATAAAAAGAAATCTCCAAATGATTTTTGTCTTAAAAGCATTGCCATTGACTCGAACAAAGATTTGTAGTTTTTGCCACAGAATACGTTTGTTGTCCACATTAACATGTGTCCACACAACGTCAGGGAGTTGACCATGAGAGAATAACGCAGGACATTAAAAGTATCCAAAACAATGGACTGATCACACAGCCTGGCACGGCGCATGTCGGCAGACGACTCGATTCAATGCATGCTAGACACATAAATCAGTTCTTCCAGTGAGGCGATGACAAATTTAGGTCGTTAGTATGACAGCAGAATATTGTGTTGCAACTAGGAAATCTAGAAATGGAGCATGCTTTGAGGGTGAGTTAAGATGGCGCATGTGTTAGGGGTGAGTTAAGATGGAGCATGTGTTAGGGGTGAGTTAAGATGGCGCATGTGTTGAGGGTGAGTTAAGATCTGCATGTGTTGAGGGTGAGTTAAGATGGAGCATGTGTTGAGGGTGAGTTAAGATGGAGCATGTGTTGAGGGTGAGTTAAGATGGAGTATGTGTTGAGGGTGAGTTAAGATCTGCATGTGTTGGGGGTGAGTTAAGATGGAGCATGTGTTGAGGGTGAGTTAATATGGAGCATGTGTTAGGGGTGAGTTAAGATGGCGTATGTGTTGAGGGTGAGTTAAGATCTGCATGTGTTGAGGGTGAGTTAAGATGGAGCATGTGTTGAGGGTGAGTTAAGATGGAGCATGTGTTAGGGGTGAGTTAAGATGGAGTATGTGTTGAGGGTGAGTTAAGATCTGCATGTGCTAGGGGTGAGTTAAGATGGCGTATGTGTTGAGGGTGAGTTAAGTTGGCGTATGTGTAAGGGGTGAGTTAAGATGGCGTATGTGTTAGGGGTGAGTTAAGATGGCGTATGTGTTAGGGGTGAGTTAAGATGGCGCATGTGTTAGGGGTGAGTTAAGATGGAGCATGTGTTAGGGGTGAGTTAAGATGGAGCATGTGTTAGGGGTGAGTTAAGATGGAGCATGTGTTGGGGTGGGTTAAGATGGAGCATGTGTTAGGGCTGGGTTAAAATCTGCATGTGATAAGTTTGGGTTAGAAAAGAAATTGACTATCAGACATATTTGTAGAGTCCTCTTGTGGCCAGCTGGTGTATGGCCAAATGTTTTTGTGGTCATTAGGGCAATTAACAATAAGGAGTGGGGGGCAAATATTGGCTATGTGGTTATTAGGGCATTTAACAATCAGGGGTGTGGGCCATTCTTGGCTATGTGGTAATTAGGGCATTTAACAATCAGGGGTGGGGCCAATCTTGGCTATGTGGTTATTAGGGCATTTAACAATCAGGGGTGGGGCCAATCTTGGCTATGTGGTAATTAGGGCATTTAACAATCAGGGGTGTGGGCCAATCTAGGCTATGTGGTAATTAGGGCATTTAACAATCATGGGTTGGGCCAATCTTGGCTATGTGGTAATTAGGGCATTTAACAATCATGGGTTGGGCCAATCTTGGCTATGTGGTAATTAGGGCATTTAACAATCAGGGGTGGGGCCAATCTTGGCTATGTGGTAATTAAGGCATTTAACAATCAGGGGTGGGGCCAATCTTGGCTATGTGGTAATAAGGGCATTTAACAATCAGGGGTGGGGCCAATCTTAGCTATGTGGTAATTAGGGCATTTAACAATCAGGGGTGTGGGGCAATCTTAGCTTTGTGGTAATTAGGGCATTTAACAAACAGGGGTGGGGCCAATCAGCTCTTGTGCCAATTATGGCTCTGGGTAATCATGTCAAAGCCTCATTCACTGTATAATTAACAATAAAAATAACTGTATATTTTATTTTAAAATCCTTTATATTAACTTGTGGTGTCTGAGCCCATGCGTTCGACCGTGCGTGCGTGCTTGCTTGCCGAAAAAACTTTGGATAGATTTTAACCCCCTTTCTCGTAAGCTAGAGAGCTGAAATTTTGCAGGCAGAACCATGCCAATGATAAAAATAATGTATCGAAATTTCAGATCGATCGAATGGACAGTAATTGAATTATTGAATTTTAAATTATTTTATTTATCTCTATGTATCACGTTAATTTTTGAGATAGTCTTGTCGTGCGTATTATGTTCAACAATCTTTCATGTCGCGCAATAAGGTGCGCATTATATTGACATTACTTTTTAAAAATATATTCACGATCGGTGCGCATTATATTAAAAATGTTTTACGAGACAAAACTAGAATTTTTTATTTTCTGATTGTTTTGCCCTGCGTATTATAATGTACATCTTTATAGCTGTGTCGTATATAAAGGATTTAGAGTTTTAAAAAATTGTTTTTTTTAAAGGTTTTTAAAATTTATTAAGTAACACTGAGTCTAACAGTGGAATCTGATTGGGGTCTAAATTTTATTTTTGAGGTCGATAAAGTAAGAGAAGTAAGTTTTGCCTTTTGAAAATTGACGTCATTGACATCTGAAAACTTTTCAGGGAAAGGGGAAATAGACGTTCGGAGATGTGGTGCCTCCATGAGGCGTAACAACGACTTGGTATTGGGCCAATTGCCAAGGGCGCCGATGGGTAATCATCAATTTATTCAAGTTTAGTATTTTCCAACCTGTTTTATTATAATTGTCAAGGGCGCGAAAAATAAATTAGCCATAGGCGCGGAAAAACCCATTTACGTTTCCGACTAAATCCCCCCATCCCCCCCCCCCCAATATTTTCCCTGTCAATAAGATGGAGACTTGCTTTAACGAACCTTGAAGTGACATTGTCATTGGCATTTAGAGCCATGAGATGACACTGTCAAACAGAGTCAATTCTCTCCAGGGCAAAATGAGTTTATAAATAAGAGTTGACCATAAAACACGCAGCACTCATTGTCTCAAGGGTCTAGGGTTGTAGTTTTACCTAATGGTTCTAAAACAAACGAAGTGTGACCTTGGCTCTAGAGAGGTAATTGATTTCAAGTCTCCTCAGTCTATATATATATTTGGTTTGTTTTTAGATTCATGATGCAATGACTGAGCCATAGACAGACTTCATCGCTTGTAGAAAATACACTGAAATCCCGCTTATCGAACGAATCGCGCAACCATAGATTCGTACAACGAACCTTGCTTGGTGAGTGTCTAACACTTTACTTGCCTCGGAACACTGCACGTCCTCTTTTTTTTTCTTCATATTTTTGTTGAAATTTGTGCTGACCCGGAACCAATTAATTCACTTCCCATGGACGTCTATGGGAAATCGCATTTCGTTTAGCGAACAAATCGCTTAACGAATGCACCGCTGGAACGGATTGTTTTCGTTAAGTGAGGTACCGCTGTATTTTATTTTGTATAAATGTTAGCAATGAAAAAAAACAACAACAATAATAACATCTCTTTCATGTTCAGTCAGGAAGAATGATTAGTGTGCGATAAGTTTCAATGGTAACATGGCCGGCTATCTAACAATCCTGGATTTTTTCTACATCGCAATAACACTTTAAACACATAGAAGTGAATACGATGAGGAATATAAGTCTACTCGTCATTCCGCCTCAAGGACTGATGAGCTAAGTCCTACAAAAATGATTCAATGTGTGTCGCGTTGTATGCTTTCCATGGCTTCAACAGCTTGCATCTCATCTTTTGGTATATGACGTAATCACAACATTTGGTATATGAAGTAATCTCAACCTTTGGTATATGAACTAATCTGAACCTTTGGTATATGAACTAATCGGAACATTTGGTATATGAAGTAATCTGAACCTTTGGTATATGAACTAATCGGAACATTTGGTATATGAAGTAATCTGAACATTTGGTATATGGATAATCTAAACATTTGGTATATGAAGTAATTCGAACATTTGGTATATGAAGTAATTCGAACATTTGGTATATGAAATAATTCGAACATTTGGTATATGAAGTAATTCGAACATTTGGTATATGAAGTAATTCGAACATTTGGTATATGAAGTAAACTGAACATTTTGTATATGAAGTAATCCGAACATTTGGTATATGAAGTAATTCGAACATTTGGTATATGAAATAATCTGAACATTTGGTATACGAAGTAATCAGAATATTTGCAATATGCAGTAATCTGAACATTTGGTATACAGAGTTGTCTGAACAAGAGTTTAATGAAGTAATGTGAACAAGGGTTAAATGAAGTAATGTAAACAAGGGTTAAATGTAGTAATCTGAACAAGCGTAAAATGAAGTAATGTGAACAAGCGTTAAATGAAGTAATGTGAACAAGCGTTAAATGAAGTAATGTGAACAAGCGTTAAATAGTTCAGATGGTAGTGCTGATGGGGACATCATTTCAGGTAGGTTTCCCACAGTTCAGATGGTAGTGTTGATGGGGACATCATTGCAGGCATGTTTCCCACAGTTCAGATGGTAATGTTGATGGGGACATCATTTAAGGCATGTTTCCCAATGTTCAGATGGTAGTGTTGATGGGGACAGCGTTTAAGGCAGGTTTCCCAAAGTTCAGATGGTATTGTTGATGGGGACATCATTTAAGGCATGTTTCCCATAGTTCAGATGGTAGTGTTGATGGGGACAGCGTTTAAGGCAGGTTTCGACGACAACGAACACAGTTCTGTTGACTGTTCGCACATCGCGAAACCCGAGTAAACGCCTAGGGTCTCAGCTCACGAGTCTCAGGTCACGAGTCTCAGGTCACGAGTCTCAGCTCACGAGTCTCAGGTCACGAGTCTCAGGTCACGCCCTCAAGTGCTGACGACATTTAAAACATAACACATTTTCCTTTCATTATGATTGTTTTTGTTTTTTATGTGATTGGTCTACTTTAATATTTATGTAGATCTACACATTTTTGTTTTAAAAAAGTGTTTTTTTTTACGGCACTGACGAATGTTCCAAATATTTTTAGCCCCCAAACAACAACATCCCTCACAAAAAATGGATTAGAACCATTTGAACATTCTGCCTGAAGGTTCTAGACTAGACAGACTGACGGCCCCAGTTAATCTACCCAAGTGTCTGTCGACAAGTTAACACTTGATAAAAACAATGTTTTAGGAGCAATGTGTCGGATAAAGATCTCAACGGAACGTGATACAACATCTTGTCGGTACACTGTTGTCGTTATGTGTCCTAACAATGATTGGGCAAAATAATCTGACCAGAAGTGGACATGCGCGTTAGCAACAAAGCCAAAAGGTGGTGGGGTGGGGGGTGGGGTTGAGGGCAGCAGCCACAATGTCCACAGCTCCTGCGGGTGTCAAAGCAACATTTGTTTTCCATGAATAAGACAAAATCCTGTTCTCGTATTAGCCGAGTTAAGTCGTGCTTGCCTGGAATCTGATAGCCAAACAGCCGGGTCCTTTTGTGCGCGTCTGCACTGGAGATGAGCTGACTGAGACATTGGTGCCAGGTCTGACGCCAGCATTAATCTCACGTAGGAACGTAACAAGTCGGGTTGGTGGGGGGGGGGATCGGGATGTGAGGGTTTTTTTGTGGCGAGGGGAGGGGGTGAAAGGAGCAGATAAAAATTCAAGGCATGTCGTGTTAGAGGTTGACATTTTGGGGAGTGTTGGGGTTGGGGGGCAACAACAATTTGAAAAAAAAAGTGTGTGGGGGGTGGTTCAATGAAAGAAAGCAAGAGGTTTATATTACAATGAGAGGAGTTTTAGAGACGACAAAACCTAAGAGAAGGGGCGGTGTTTGTAAATGTTAGAATAATTGTTCTATGTGAGGGAATATAACATGGTTGACAGCAGTGAGGGGAGGGGGAAGGGAGGTGTGGTCCTTGGAATCAATAGGGCGTTGTATCAAATCTCCAGATTGACAATCTGATTTGAATTGCTAGACAGGAATTCATGTGCTGGGAGGGTGAGGATGAGGGTGTGGGTGTGGGTGTGGGTAAGGGTGTGGGTGAGGGTAAGGGTGAGGGTGTGGGTGTGGGTGAGGGTAAGGGTGTGGGAGGGTAAGGGTGTGGGTGTGGTTAAGGGTGTGGGTGTGGGTAAGGGTGTGGGTGAGGGTAAGGGTATGGGTAAGGGTGTGGGTGAGAATGTGGGTGAGGGTGTGGGTGATGGTGTGGGTGAGGGTGTGGGTGTGGGTGAGGGTGTGGGTGAGGGTGTGCTCCAATGATATGATGGGAGGAGGGAGTCGAACTGATGAGCGGGACCGTAAAGAGTTAAAAAGAGAATTTGAGAAAATTTAAAAGAAGAAGATTAGAGAAAGCAAAAGAGACAGCGAGAGAATGAGAGTAAGCGGTAAATAAATGGAAAAAAGTCATTGTGAAAGATGTCCAAATTATGTGCTGGTGTGGACGATTGTTGGTGTGGATGATTGTTGGTGTGTACAATTGTTGGTGTGGATGATTGTTGGTGTGTACAATTGTTTGTTGGTGTGTACAATTGTTGGTGTGGATGATTGTTGGTGTGTACAATTGTTGGTGTGGATGATTGTTGGTGTGTACAATTGTTGGTATTGACAATTGTTGGTGTGGGCAGTTGTTGGTGTGGACAATTGTTGGTGTGGACAATTGTTGGTGTGGACAATTGTTGGTGTGGACAATTGTTGGTGTGGATAATTGTTGGTGTGGACAATTGTTGGTGTGGACAATTGTTGGTGTGGACAGTTGTTGTTGTGGACAATTTTTGGTGTCGACAATTGTTGGTGTGGATAATTGTTGGTGTGGACGATTGTTGGTGTGGATAGTTATATGTGTGGACAATTGTTGGTGTGGACAATTGTTGGTGTGGACAATTGTCGTGAAGTTCTGTGTTTTGGATGGAATTATGTAGCTTCGCCATTATGAGAAGGATCAAACGAAGGAACAGAAATATTATCATTATACGAGCTCTGTTGACAACCAAACCACAGACAAGCTCTGTTGACAACCAAACCACATACAAGCTCTGTTGACAACCAAACCACATACAAGCTCTGTTGACAGACAAACCACATACAAGCTCTGTTGACAGACAAACCACATACAAGCTCTGTTGACAGACAAACCACACACAAGCCCTGTTGACAGACAAACCACATACAACCTCTTTTGACAGACAAACCACATACAAGCTCTGTTGACAGACAAACCACGTAAATGGTATAACCGCCCGATGAAATACAAACCACTTACATGATATTCGTGCTTCGCCAAACACAAACTAAATACGTGCTTGAATATCGAGTAGCTCAGACGCCTGACATGATATTTGTGACCTGCTTCGTTTGTGTCCATGCGAGCCAAGAAGCGTCCTTCTTTTATCACCCATGTCTGATGACGGCCACACGATCTTCTGTCGGTCACATGATCTTCTGTCGGATGTGGCCACGTGATCTATAACCGGAAGTGTCACGTGACTTGCTGCCGGATTCGTCATTGTGGTGGTCGCTGACCGGATGAAGCGCCTCAAGTTTCAAGCGGGTGGGGTGCTGAGTGGGGGGGGGGGTCATCTGAAAAACAAATGTCATAAACATCATTCCATCAATACGTCATCAGAGTTATGTGTTTCTCTGTGTTTGAACGGAAATAACGCATGTCAGGATGATCTTTAAACAAATATCTCACACTGAAAATAACTGTATTTGAAAAGAAACAAAACGGATGCTGCAAAAAAGAGTTGACCAATTAGCTCAGTTTAAAAAAAAAAAAAAAAGTCCCATTGGCATATTGTCTCTGAGACATCTTTATGGACCACAAGTCAAGATTTGTGACCTCAACAATTCAACTCATAAAATCTTCACATTTAAACAGCCAGAGCTCGGTACCGCCCTTCCATCCCCAAGAGACAACTACAAACAGAATCATTTAAAAACAAAAACTGGGAAAATGTAGTGTAAACTAAGTAATGGGCTTTGTCACTTAATGGCAAAATCAGTTAAAAATAATATACAGGAACTCATTTGGAACAATTACAATAATATAGTCATGAAGTACCCGAGTTTTTCGCTAGACATTGGCTTATTTATTCTACGTAGATATAAGTCAACTTCTTTGACTTTACCGGAGAAAAAAAAAAAAACTTGCCTACAATTTTTATACCAAAATATTTTTCAAGATAGTTATATTTTTTTTCATGCTGAAAAACATAGTCTAAAGAAAACCTCACTTTCAAATAATAACATTACGTAGAGAGACGTGACGTGTTCAGGTCTGAGTAATGACAAAATAACAAACACTAAGGCATGCCGGGAAGTCGATTATGTTAGCTGGTTACAAATACGTCATTTGAAAACTTACTCAATCGGAGTCAACGAATCTTTGGTTTTATTCAAACAGGGATAATCTCGTGCGGTGAATAATTACTCAAGGTTACAATAGCTAAATAAAACATTATGCTATGAAAGTGAAAGTAAGGCTAAATGAAACTTAAAATTACTACCATCTAAAATTCTAAAAGATCAGTGAAAATGGCATCAACTAAAAAAATATGAATAGTACAGGTATACACAGACAAGAGGCTAGTGCATTGCATTAAAACAAAGTTTAAAAATATATTTAAAAAACCCGTTAAAAACAAGTTTTTGACAATAAATCCTTTATCTACGAGACATAACTATAAGGATGTTCATTATAATACGCAGGGCTAAACAATAAAAAAATACCAAATTCTAGTCATGTTTCGTAAAACGTGTTTTTTATAATGAGCACCGATCTTGAACATATTTTAAAAAGTAATGTCAATGTAATGCGCACCTTATTGCGCGACAGGAAAAGTTGTTAAACATATTACGCACCCCGACACTCTATCTCAAAAATTAACGTGATACATAGAGATAAATAAAATAAAGTAAAAACTCAATAATTCAATTACAGTACATTCGATTTATCTGAAACTTTGATACCTAATTGTTATCATCAGCACGAGTCTGCCTGCAAAATTTCAGCTCGCTAGCTTACGAGGAAATGGGTTAAAAATCGATCCAAAGTTTTTTCAGCACGCACGGCTCAGAAAGCACAAGTTACTATAAAGGATTTAAAAATCTATTTTAAAAATAACATCTTATTAAAAAAATATATTGTTAACCTACGAGGTACAGACAGCTCGTCAATGTTGTAAATTAACATGAAACCATATTTTAATTAATAAACAAATTTAAATTGGAATGGAATTTAAATTTCAACGTTACATGTACCTACTATCACTATTTAGTGTACCTACTATGACTATTTTGTGTACCAACTATGACTATTTTGTGTACCAACTATGACTAATTTGTGTACCAACTATCACTATTTTTTGTACCAACTATGTCTACGTTATATTGTCAGCAACAGTATGTTTGTTAAAGCCTCCACACCAATGTGAACCTTCAAAATCAATACACGCATGATATATAGCCCAGCTCTTGTGTCTAGTGACGGCGTCTATTGTAAGGCTCAGGGTGTCCCACTAGATAGAGTAGGGGAGGGGAGAGATAGACAAACAGACAGACAGACAGACAGACAGACAGAAAGATAGATAGACAGACAGACAGACAGACAGACAGACAGACAGACAGATAGATAGAGAGATAGATAGAGAGATAGACAGACAGATAGACAGATAGATAGATAGATAGATAGAGAGATAGATAGATAGATAGATAGATAGAGAGATAGATAGAGAGATAGATAGATAGATAGATAGATAGATAGATAGATAGATAGATAGATAGATAGATAGATAGATCGATCGATCGATCGATCGATCGAGAGAAAAGAGTTTTGAAGAGAAAGATGTATATTTGTACATACTAGTGATAGACAGATGGATAAGGTGAGATAGACCAACAACAGAAAATGAAGCAGAAAGTTGTGGAGGAATAAAATGAACACATTTTTGAGGAATAAAAATGAACAAGTTGTCAGCCTGACAAAACAGAATTGATCCGTTNGGGTGGGGGTGGGGGTGGGGGTTTACGTGTTGGTTGTGAAGGGGAATACGGAAAAAAAAACTTACTCAATTACTATGAAGGTCAAGGACGGCTGGGTAAAAGGGTCATGAACTTGGTCTGATCTCGTGAACTGGACTTGTGACGTGTTCTAAAATCAGCTTTATTTAAAGACAGCTGAACAATCTCAGTGTCCAGTCCCATATGGTCAATGTCTACCCACTATGAAATACAACTATGCCACCCAATATGTCATACGACTATTCCATCTTACAAATATGTCATACAACTATTCCACCCAATATGTCATACAACTATTGCACCCAATATGTCATACAACTATTCCACCCACTATGTCATACAACTATTCCACCCAATATGTCATACAACTATTCCACCCAATATGTCATACAACTATTCCACCCACTATGTCATACAACTATTGCACCCAATATGTCATACAACTATTCAATCTACCAAATATGTCATACAACTATTCCACCCAATATGTCATACAACTATTCCACCCAATATGTCATACAACTATTGCACCCAATATGTCATACAACTATTCAATCTACCCAATATGTCATACAACTATTCCACCCAATATGTCATACAACTATTCCACCCAATATGTCATACAACTATTCCATCCACCCTGGATGTCATAAAACTAATCACAATCCCAGAAGAAATATTAAATGAAAATTATCATTAGTATAGTTCCCATTTAATCTTTGAAGGATAATCTTAAGTCCCCTAAAATAAAATGTACCGTATATTCCGGTGTTAAGACAACTTTTTAACCCCTAAAAATCTTCTCAAAACTCCGCGGTCATCATATGCGCCGGGTAGACTCTATAGTATAGTAGGCTCATCTATAGTAGGACCGTTTGTTATGTCAATATTAAAACAGCACAGTATACAGATGGCCAACATTCGAGACGCTATCATGTCTCCATGTTCTGGCAGAAAGAAATATGAAGCCAGTTTCAAACTTAAAGAGTGTTAGACGAGGGTACGTCTAATAAGGTGAAAATATTTTAACAGGAACAGTTTGGTAATGGTGGAGATGTCTTATAAGCCGGAATATACGGTATATGTATTTTTACATATTAGATATTAAAAAAAATTACTAATCTCAAATATACTGAAAGTTCTGATTAAGTCTTTCGAAAGTTGAGAAGCTAAGACACTGATAAAAATTAGTTTGTATTAAAACACAAGGTTTTTAGTATAATAATAATGAGAAAAAGTTGCGTATAGTCGATAATACAAAGTTTAGTTGATATATTGAAATCAAGGCTAAGCTTTTATAAAAAATAGTTTCGAAATAATTATATTGGGGTAAAAGAAGAAAGAAAAGATTTTAAAAATAAGAAGCAAAAATATTACAAGTCAGTTTGTCCATTCTAAAAATATCGTTATTGTTAAAACTTAAACCCAAATGCATTTATTGTAGGATCGATATCGGAGTATGCTCTGCTGATTACTGAATCCATCCACTACAGCTTGTTAAAGGTCAGAACTCTTGGCCCCTGTCCACTGAACGATCAGATTACAGCTCAGTGTTTTATTGATTGTATTGACTCTAATGTAGTCTAGAAAAGCTATTTTATGAAGGCTTGACTAAAAGTTCTATTTATAGACTGGTCACATCTGTCTTCTTTTGTCATGAATTAAATCGATCCCCTACAGGGCTCCATAAGGTCATCGATTGAGCCATTCGGCCAGCAGCAGACTTGTGGTATAGTACCACGGACTTTCTGGGGAGTGACATGAAATGACATGTCATGTGTCATGGCTATAATGTTTCTCTCCCTCTCTGTCTATATCTCTCTCACATACACACACACTCTCACTCTCTCTCTCTCTCACTCTCTCTCTCTCACTCTCTCTCTCTCTCTCTCTCTCTCTCTCTCTCCTTCTTTGCTTACGCCGTCACAGCTGGTATCAAAGCTGTCTGTAATTTAGGCCAAGCCAACAATTGTGAGGTTTTATAAAACACACAGGCTTGAATCAAATGTTCTCATGTTATTGAGGACCCCAGAATAATATGTTCTTATGTTATTGAGGACCAAAGAATGATATGTTCTAATGTTATTGAGGACCAAAGAATGATATGTTCTAATGTTATTGAGGACCCCAGAATGATATGTTCTTATGTTATTGAGGACCAAAGAATGATATGTTCTAATTTTTTGAGGACCCCAGAATGATATGTTTTTATATTATTGAGGACCCCAGAATGATATGTTCTAATTTTTTTGAGGACCCCAGAATGATATGTTCTAATTTTATTGAGGACCCCATAATGATATGTTCTCATGTTATTAAGGACCCCACATAAACATTTCATAAAATCTAAACAATCACAATCATTTCAACAAACAATTTCATCAAATCTAAACACTCACAATCATTTCAACAAACAATTTCATCAAATCTAAATACTTGCAATCATCTCAATGCATTAATCCCAAACTACAATCAACAATGACTTAATGGAGATCTCAAAAATGTTATTTGGACTTCGTTCGATCAGTTCGATTGCGTGTCGATTTCTTAACTCCCAAAATATCAGTTGTATTGATTATTGATTGTCGAACCCCGATTATCTGATTATTCAGCAATCCATGCCATGCATCAGATAATTAGTTTTATGATCGCATGGTGTTGACATGGCATCTAACATACGGGTACACAACACAAGAAGACATCTAACATACGGGTACACAACACGTGATAATTAGTTTTATGATCGCATGGTGTTGACATGGCATCTAACATACGGGTAAACAACACGTGATACTTAGTTTTGTTATCGTATGGTATTAAGACATATAACATACGGGTACACAACACCAGAAGACATCTAACATACGGGTACACAACACCAGAAGACATATAACATACGGGCACACAACACCAGAAGACCTCTAGGATTCGAACTTCTACTTGTTTGATTGCATGTTTTCAAATGTCAACTAACCCGGATTTGTAGACAAACGCCAACATTAACTTCTTATTTAGTGCAACTTTCATGAAATATTCATTTTAAAAAATGTACTTTTAATCATGAATAGCTTGAATATGACTCTGGTGGTCCATTTCTTTATTTCAACCAAACCAGCCAGAAAACATAAGGTCATCGTCGAATTTACTCTCAGATCAGTCGAACCTTCGAGAAAACTTGATGTTTTACATGGATCTCCCCCCAGCCCCACATATAATCAAGGCGTCCAGTTATCATGTGAATAAAGTGACCAGGCAATCAGGGAAGTAGAAAAAAATTGTGAACCTGGTGATTATGCTAATATAAAGTAAGATACTCATTATGGAGGTTATTATAATCTCCGGCATCCTTCCGTCTCGCGAGACGATGGTGCATCACCGTTGGGTTGGGTTGCATTTCCTCGAGTGACTGTGCAGTCCTATCCTTGAGTGACAGTCTTTGCCACAGTTTTTACACACGAGTTCTGTGCTTCCAAATGTTTTGGCCTTTCTCCTAGCTCTTCTGTCTGCAGCCTCCTCCATTCTTCGCTCCTCGGCTACTATGACGCCCTCTTTGACAACTGTGCGCCACGTAGATCGGTCTTCTGCCTTACACTCCCAGTCACTTGTATGTATTTTGGCTGCTTTCATGTCCCTTTGACAGACATCTTTAAATCGCAAGCGTGGGCGACCTGTTTTCCTCTTTCCTGAAGCAAGTTCACCATATAGGAGGTCCTTCGGGATGCGGCCGGGGCTCATTCTTTTGACATGTCCTAGCCACCTCAGGCGTCTTTCACTAAGAATTGAGAACATGCTTTGGGTATTGGCACGCGTTAGTACCTCACTATTAGGTACTTTTTCTTGCCATTTAATACCAAGGATGCGGCGCAAGCATCTCAAATGGAAGCTGTTAAGCTTACGCTCTTGTGATGTATAAGTGGTCCATGTCTCGCTCCCATATCTATTTATAGACTGGTCACATCTGTCTTCTTTTGTCATGAATTAAATCGATCCCCTACAGGGCTCCATAAGGTCATCGATTGAGCCATTCGGCCAGCAGCAGACTTGTG
>MUZC01004526.1:26796-54570 GCA_002072015.1 Radix auricularia | reverse complement strand
CCAGTGCTAATATCACATCCCAGTGCTAATATCACATCCCAGTGCTAACATCACAAGTTGGCGTTAGTACAAAGAAAACCAACAATATGGCGAGGTGTTGGGAAGATGATTGGATTGAAGAGAATTTGATGATAAACACATTACCTCAAATACACCATAAACATCACCCACACACACACCCGCACACACACACACCCTCACACACACCCGCACACACACCTGCACACATATCCGAACACACACCCGCACACACAGCCTCACATACACCCGCACACACACACTCACATACACCCGCACTCACACCCTCACACACACCCGCACACACACCTTCACACACACCCGCACACACACCTGCACACATACCCGAAGACACACACCCTCACACATACACTCATATATCTGTGAACAAACCAGCACACATACCCTCATACACACCCGCACACACAACCGTACACATACCCTCACATACACCCGCCCAAATACCCGTACACACACCCTCACACATTCCCCCCAAAACATACTCGAAAACACACACTGAAACCCCAACAGCCTCGTTTTCAATCCGCTACAAATAACCGGATGTTGGACATTTCAATTTGTCTCGGCTTTCGCACGGAAGTGATGGGCAGAGTCCGTGTGTCTTGACTGGTTGTGTGGTGATGGTTAGTTGTGGGGTTATAGTACTGATTATTTGTTGTTCAATTAATCGAGAACGTATTTAATCGATTAACCGATTAATTTCGATTAATTGAATTTTTTTTACATCACATATATCTTTATCGCAATAAGTAGCGATTCATTATTATGCGAAATCGGCTTAGTCGTGGTAATTCCATGGCTCCCAAGTCTTTTGACGTAACAGAGCAAAATCGTTCTGCTATGCAAGAAGTTTTTTTTTTTTTAAAATGATGTTTACGTATGCTCGTCTAAATAAAAAATAATAATACAAGGGAAAAGTATGCTAATAAGAAAATATATAAAGTATTAATAAATTGGGAAAATATATATTAGAAATATTTTCTTAAATTTCAAACAAACTTTTATCAATCAACTTAATTTTAATCAAATAAAGATTGTAACGATTAATCGTTGATTTCTGCAACCACAATATATATATANTATATACTAATAAAAGGGAAAGCCCTCACTGACTGGCTGACTGACTGACTGATTCATCACTAATTCTCCAGCTTACCGTGTAGTTAGAAGCATGAAACTTTGGGAAGTTGTTGGGTACCCTCTCACTGCGAAAATTGGCGGAAAAGAATTTAAAAAATCTCGCTCATGTGGGGCCGGGAGCCCAAAAACTTTAAATTCTACATCACTAATTCTCCAAATTTCCGTGTAGCTAGAAGCATGATATTTTGAGAAGTTGGTGGGTACCTTCTTACAACAAAAATTGGCGAAAAAGAATTTTAATATTCAATCTTATGGGGGCCGGGGCCCCATAAACATTTTTTGCCTTATATGAGTTATATACAAATAGAAAATCCTATTTCCTGTGTAGGTAGAAGCATGAAACTTTGGGAAGTTGTTTGGTACCTTTTTACGACGACAATTGGCGAAAATGAATTTTGAAATTCACACTTATGGGGGCCGGGGCCCAAAAAACATTTTTTCCTTATTTAATCTATATACTAAATGAAAATCAATAATTCTTTTATTTCCGTGAAGGTAGAAACATGAAACTTAGGAAATTTTCTGAGTACATGCTTCCGACGATAATTGGCAAAATAGAATATTAAATTTCCCACTCGTGGGGGATGGGGCCCCGAAAACGATTTTTTCATTATATAAGCTATATAAAAATTGAAAACACCAATTCTCCTATTTCCGAGTAAGTAGACTCATCATACGTTGGGGAGTTGATAAATACACTTTCACGATGCTAGCAGGTGTAATTATTTTTATTTTTAAAGTATCTGTTACTGGGGGGGGGGAGGGCGGGGCCCAAATTTAAAAACTGAAATTCACTAATTCTCCCATTACCCGTGTAGATAGAAGCATGAAATTTGAGGAAGTTGTTTAGTACAGTCTCCAGATAATAATTGTCGAAAGAGAATGTTAAATTCCCACTCATTTGGGTACGGGGGCCCAAAAATAATGGGGGCCCAAAAAAGTTTTTTTTCCCCTTACATGAGCTATTTACAAATTGCAAATCATTAATTCTTATATTTCCCGTATAGTTATAAGCATGAAATTTGTAAATTTTTTGAGTACATTCTTCAGATGATAATTGACAAAAGAGAATGTTAAATTTCCAACTAATGAGGGCTGGGTCCCCAAAAAGTTTTTCCCCAATATGAGCCATATAAAAATTGAAAACCACTAATTCTCCTATTTTCCATATAGGTAGAAGCATGAAACTTTTGAAATTTTCCGAGTACAAGCTCCCGATGAAAATTGGCAACAAAATTGTCAGCATTCCCTCTAATTGGAAACTGGGGGCCCAAATACATTTTTTCTTAAATTAAAACCCGAATAATCACTAATTCTCCAATTTTTCATGTAGGTAGGAGCATGAAACTTTGGGTAATTGTTAAGCGCCCTCTCATGACGAATGTTGGTGTAAAAGAATTTTGAAATACACAGTCATTGGGGCCGGTTTTTTTTTTCTTATATGAGATTTATAAAAAGTGAAAATCAGTAATTCTCCTATTTCTCGAGTAGGTAGACTCATAAAACGTTGGGGAATCGATAATTACACTTTCACGATGGTAGCAGGGGAAAAATATTTAAAATATCTCTTACTGGGGGCCGGGGGTTGGCAAATATAGTTATTTCCTAATATAAACTATATAAAAACTGAATATAAATAATTCTCCCTTTCCCCATGTAGGTAGAAGTAGAAGCATGAAACTTTGGGAAGTTGTTCAGTACAATCTCCCGATGAAAGTTGGCGAAAGAGAATGGTAAATTCCTACTCATAGGGGGCTGGGGGCCAAAATATATTTTTTTCTTATATTAAAAACTGACTCATCACAAATTCCACAATTCATCGTTTAGGTAAAAACATAAAACTTTTGGAAGTTGTTGGGTACCCTCTCACGACGAAAATTGGCGTAATATAAATTTTAAAATTTACACTCATTGGGGCCGGGGCCTCAAAAACGTGTGTTCTTTTATATTAATATATGCTATATACTAATTGAAAAGCACTATTTTTCATTTTTCCCAAATAGGTAAACGCATGAAACGCTAAGTGTTTGTTAAATACACTTTTACGACGGCAGCAGGTGAAATAATAGTTAAAATATCCCTTGCTGGGCGCCGCGGGCCCAAATATAGTTTTTATGCACAAACTCACTCACTCATCACTAATTCTCCAACTTCCCGCAGCAAGGCGCGGGGAAATTGCTAGTATATATATATATATATGGGCAATTTTATTACAACAAATCTTTATCGATAATTATCAATTATATTTTAAAAGTCTTCTGGAGAGAAACGTAACGGATTTAGACAAAACAGTTAAAAACTAACAAACAAAAACAACAACAACAGTAAGCTATAATTCACCTAATAACGTGTAATTCACATGCCATCTAAGTGACATATTATCTAATGACATATCATCTAATTGACAAATAATCTAATTGACACATCATCTAATTGACATATCATCTAATAGACATATCATCTAATTGACATATTATCTAATTGACATCTAATGACATGTTACTGCCGATCAACCCCTTAAAGTGTAATTATCCAGAGAGGTTTTAGAATTTCAAGAACTATCGTTGAACTTACCGTTTACTTACCATCAAATTACCCCCCCCCCCCAGCCCCCAGAAACTGACCGGGTCATTGATCTTTTACCCCACAAATATTATTTAGGTTCTGATTGCAGCGACCAGTCGTTAATCCATTGACGTAACCTAATGACTTGCTAGCCCCACTTGAGCACAACACCCCGTGTCATGCCATTAGCAGCTATCGATCTGCTGCAGAGCTCGGCCGTGGTGGGAAGGAAGCCACGAGAACGGAACTAATGTTGACATCAAAGTGTTGCGCAGGTAACAATACCGTGCGTCAGGTCTATCCATCCGTTCACTCGAAATTTAATGATTTATTTCAGTTTTCAAAGGTTTTTTTTTCCCTTGAGGTAATCTATGGGTCCCATGTTATCAAATGACTCAAAACACGTTTTTAATTAGAGAGTTACTCACGTATGTCCGTCCGTGTGGTCGGCTGGTTAACGCTTTGAAGACTGGACTCAACCAACATCTCTGCGACTGTGATTGTTCGTATTGACCAGTGGACGGTTGGACACGGGGAATGAAGCAGAGGCTGACACGCACGAGACCCGTGGATGACTCTTGACCAGTGCCCAGCGATAAGCCCCAGCTGTTTATCGGAGGTTGACCCGGGTTGAGAGGTGCGTGGCCCGATGGACAGCTGTGACGATAGGTGACGTAAGCCCCACAACAAGATTAGCCACGAAGACTGGGGTCCTCCGTCACGACGACTTTTCATACTCGTGTCTCTGAAATAGTTAGAAACTGGAAATTGTAGATGAAAATCTCCACGATTCCGAGTACAGCTCGGAAACAATCAGAAACAATGAGTCGTTCATTGAATTTGTGGGTCGATAGCCAAACAATTTCTCTATATCTATTTCTGAAAACTAAGCAAAGTTAAAAGGTTTGAAAATAAAGTCTTCAATTTTCTTTAAAATATTAACTTAATACAACCCTCAAATGAACATGGGGATAAAACACCTTTCTCATTCCATATGCAAGAACAAACACATACAAATTCTCGTTCTTTCTGTCTGGGGACGTAGAATGGATTGCCTGAAGAAATCAGGAAAACCAACACTTTATCAACATTTAAAACTCTTATAAGAAAGCAAGACTAGACATAAACAATGGAGAAGCGTAGGACGCAAAAAAAAAAAAAAACTTCAGTAGAGAAGGAGCGTCTGTAATAGATAAGATGAAATAAATCCTGTTTGAAGTGTTAGATGATTTTAAAGTTAAACAAATGTCAGACATGTTTTATTATTATTATATCAGATTTGTTGTAAACCTAAAAGGAGAATGAATTACTCTAAACTGAAACAGAATACAATTTTTTAAAAAATAGCATATTTTTTATTTCTCCGCTAGTATGTGTGTAATAGACAGGCTGTGTGTCATAAGTGTTTCAAATTACAAAATGTAAGTATTGTAAGAAGCAAACATTTAGATGTAGATCTTTAATTGCACGACTGACAAAGTGGGGAGTTAAATGGTTGAAAACAAGGTGCGCCAATCTAAAGCAAACTGAAAACTCCAATTATTCGCTGCGCAGCGCCGAAACAATATACAAAAACAAAAGAGTTTGTATTATATTACATCAAGTCTCTAGATTGTCTTGGTACTTTAATTGACACTACTTTTGGATGTTACTTCATCAAAGTCTAAAAAAAACCCCAAAACATCACGAGTCTGGGTTCATTGGCTATATAATTTAAAAACCTTTTTGATCTACGGACATTTCAACTGAACGTTTTCTGGTTATGTCGCGCCGTGACGGGCAGAGTAATGCTTGCTGTAGGCCTCTGTATCGTCGGTTTGATTCATAACCGAGACCTTTATTAGATTTTCAGATAGTTATATTATAACGGGAGGGGAATTTTTATTATTTTTTTTATGGGGCGATACTTTAAAGGCAAATCTTTTTTTCCCACTCAAATTAAAAAATAAATGCTAAGTTGGAAAATAATTGAATATTTTCGAATAAAACTAGCAAGTTTATGAAAACAAAAACATTTTACACAAGTGATTAAATTTGGCAAATGAAAACATGATAATATATGACCAGAGACATTCACAGAAAAATAAACTGCCGTAAAGCCGGGTGTTGAACCTGTCTTCATTGGATTGGAAGCCGTCAGTCCTAGCAAACGACTATCGTCTCACTTTTAACTGTTTAAACTTTTACTTTGATGTCATGTAACAACTGTAGCTCAAACTTTGATGTCATGCAATAATTGTGTATCAAACTTTGATGTCATGTAACAAATGTACATCAAACTTTAATGTCATGTAACGACTGTAGCCCAAATCTTAATGTCATGTAACAGTTATAGCTCAAACTTTGATGTCATGTAGCAACTGTAGCTCAAACTTTAATTTCATGCAACAATGCATCTTTAAATAGGCCACATATTAAGTTTAACCAATCAAACAGCACGGCCTGAAATGTTCATCAGTTCAAGGATTTATGTCTCAGACTTGTTGTATCACACTTACATACACATTGACGGGTAATATATCGGCACTTGTGTTATTTAATTATTGCACGGTCAAGTACTGTAGATACCAAGGACATTCTGTTCAACATGATGGAAGTTCAGACCACGAGGTGTGTGTTCATGAACGATCCGTTAAATAGGTTTTAATTCACCGGAAATGACGAAACAACCATATTACTATGTCATTGAAGTCTCTTGAGTGTCTGTCTTGAACTCTGCGACATTTATAACAATAAAGATAAACCCATATAAAACATATTGGTATCATACCAGGGACATACGTAGGATAGTTTTTTTTTTAACTCATGAAAGACGCGAATTCCAGAAATACGCTTCTGTTACTTGGATGCTGCGGCCATGTTTAAATAACTATTGGGAATGGAGGTTTTTACCACAACAACAATATATATGTATATATATGTATTGTCGTCACTCGACTGTTGGCTATCACTTATTTTCCCAACAGTGACCAGTGGTCAAAGTCCTACAACCATCATTATGACTGCTCCCCTCCTCCACTTTTACTGATGAGGTCACCAGGTTGGTCAGTGTTTACACAACTTAGATATAATCGAACGCGGGCTGCTGGATGTCCACTTGAAGTGTCTACATGCCTGGGTCAACTTGATAGCGTTACTGATGGTGTTATCTATCAACCAACACATTGAGTTTCAATTAGGGTTAGACTCTAAGACTCTAAGACCTTGCGGTCTTGGACAACGTTGTCAACGCGATTATATTCTTTCAGAGTGATCTTTTATTATTAAAAAAATATTCTTGATTTTTGCTGGAACAAAGAGACACACAATTGAGATCTGCAAAAATCGCATTTAGTGTGTAGCAACGTTTAGACGCGAATTACAAAAACAATATCACGTGACCACGAGAAACCGTTTACTTCCAAAGTCCTTGATTCTTTATGTTGTACAACAATGATCTTTGTTAAATCCTTGATTCTTTCTGTTGTACAACAATGATCTTTGTTGTGTCCCTGTTTCTTTCTGTTGTACAACGATGATCTTTGTTGTGTACCTGTTTCTTTATGTTGTTCAACCATGATCTTTGTTAAATCCTTGTTTCTTTATGATGTACGACCATGATCTTTGTTGTGTCCCTGTTTCTTTATGTTGTACAACCATGATCTTTGTTATGTCCCTGTTTCTTTATGTTGTTCAACCATGATCTTTGTTAAATCCTTGTTTCTTTATGTTGTACGACCATGATCTTTGTTGTGTCCCTGTTTCTTTATGATGTACAACAATGATCTTTGTTAAATCCTTGTTTCTTTATGTTGTACGACCATGATCTTTGTTGTGTCCTTGTTTCTTTATGATGTACAACAATGATCTTTGTTAAATCCTTGTTTCTTTATGTTGTACGACCATGATCTTTGTTGTGTCCCTGTTTCTTTATGATGTACAACAATGATCTCTGTCGATGCAACCACTGATAACCTCACTGCCGACCAAACGAAGAGATTGTTAAAGTTTAACATGGCATCTCGGCCATTATGAGGACTCGAAATGCCAATTCAATTAGTTTTGGCGTATGAATACTCGCGTAGTCTGTTGGCGGTTCCACGTCTCAATGTTTGTGTCATTTACCTGGGTAATAATGGGAGGCAATAATGGGAGCATTTGTGGCCACGGATGGTGAGTAGATTAATACATGTAACAGCTGGAATATGGAGGGGCAACCTCTGCCCCCACCCCGCCATCACTGTGGACGATGGCGATATTTGAGAAGATAAATGCAGGCCATTTGGTAAGATAACTGCTGGCCATTTGGTGATATAACTGTTGGCCATTTGGTGAGATAACTGTTGGCCATTTGGTGAGTAAACTGTTGGCCATTTGGTGAGATAACTGTTGGTTATTTGGTGAGATAACTGTTGGCCATTTGCTGAGATAACTGTTGGCCATTTTCTGAGATAACTGCTGGCCATTTGGTGATTTAGCTGCTGGACATTTGGTAAGAAAAGGTTTCAACATTATGTGGGACTTTGATTTTAAAATTAAGTTACAGTTACAGTTAATGTTATCCGACTTAAATATGAACAGTCGGACTCTTAGATGTTCAAAAGTCACACTCAGTGGCGTCGCTAGGAGGGTGCGGTGGGAGCGGGCCGCCCCGGATGACACCATCAGGGGGGTGATACCAGACTGTAAAATTCTATATATTCCCGTTATTTGGCACTGGAAAAACTCGGATGATTTCTATGAGTTAAATCGTGAGAGGGTGACACCATGAGCCACCGCCCTGGGTGACACCATGAGCCACCGCCCCGGGTGACACCATGAGCTACCGCCCCGGGTGACACCATGAGCTACCGCCCCGGGTGACACCATGAGCTACCGCCGCGGTTGACACCAACTCTAGTGACGCCTCTGGTCACACTTCGTACATTATAGAACGACTAAGTGATAGTCTACCAACATGTTTAAAAGTCACACTTCGTATAATATAGAACAACTAAGAGTAAGTCAAACACAGACTTACCTGTCGTCAAATTGAGCTCAACTCAACACAAACACACCTGGCCGTTGACTTGACTCAACATGCATTGAATGAACACATCTCTACACAAACATATGTTAAGGTCACACAAACGGAGCAGACCCGAGTAAATCATTCCTACCACAAGACATTCCCCATTAATATATATCCCGTGGGATCTGAGGCACGTGTTTCCTCGTTTGGATCGGACAAGCTGTGCACGTGAGCGGGTTAGAATAACACGCACGTGTCAGGTACACACACGGCCAGTACCTATTAGACCATCCATTCACACGGCCATGTACACACATGGCCAAGTTCACACATGGCCACGTACACGCATGGCCAGGTACACACACGGCCAGGTACACACACGGACAGGTACGCAAACGGCCAGATACCCATATGGCCAGGTATACACATGGCCAGGTACCTATATGACCAGGTACGCACACGGCAAGGTACACATATGGGCAGGTACACACACGGCCAAGTACACACATGGCCAGGAACACATATGAACAGGTACACACGTGGCCAGGTACACACATGGCCAAGTACACATATGGCCAGATGCACACAGCCACGTAAACTACGGCATGTTTGGTAATAAATGGGCCACTTTGATACGCTTTAAAAATAACAAAGTGTATAAAAAACGAAAAAAAAAGCCAAAATTTTAGTTTAGTAGTCTACAGAGTATGTGAAAAATATGTGACAGAGTAGCAGACGTTATGAGGCCGGCACCGAGATGAGATCGAGGATGCCCGGCCCATCATCATGAGATCGAGGATGCCCGGCCCATCGTCATGAGATCGAGGATGCCCGGCCAATCATCAACAGAAGGCACAATACGTCCCTGTCATGTGGCAATAAACAAGTAATGAGGTAAGAAGCTACAACCCCCATCTCCCCCTCCCTACGGATCAATATATACGTCTGTCTTCGTTTCTGCAAAATCGGATGGGGTTTAAGTTACAGCCGCGTAGCTGGAGAGTATACGGAACAAGGGTGTACGACACAATATGGTGGACCAAAAGTGCACACCTTTCAATACGTTTGGTCTTCTGATCACACCAAAAGTCGGCTTCCGTTACGGTTAGGGTTAGGGTTAGGGTTAGGGTTAGGGTTAGGGTTAGGGTTAGGGTTATATCCTGTGTCCTTGTTTTTTGTTGTTGTTTTTTTTTCTTTCTTTTAATTTTGTATCATATAAATATAATATGTTTTAAGATTTATGTAAGTAATTATTTATCTTATTGTACTGATGTAGGCATTAGCCGATACGTCTATTGTTATTAGTATTAGTTCATAAATAAAGCTTTAATTTATTATCTTCTTACACAAATAGTTTGTGTATGTTGTTTTTTTTATTAACACGCTTTATTCAGTCCCATTCTGTATTCTGTTACGGTTAGGGTTACGGTAAGGGTAAGGGTTACGGTTAGGGTAAGGGTTACGGTTAGGTTTGCGGTAAGGGTTATGGTTACGGTAAGGGCTACGGTTAGAGTTAAGGGGTGAGGGTTACGGTTAGGGTTACGGTTAAGGTTAGGGTTACGGTTAGGGTTACGGTTAAGGTTAGGGTTACGGTTAGAGTTACGGTTAGGGTTACGGTTAAGGTTAGGGTTACGGTTAGGGTTACGGTTAAGGTTAGGGTTAAGGTTACGGGTTAGTTAATGACAATGAACTTCACTCTTTGTTTATGAGACATTGCCATCTGGACGTCACACGTACATCACTAGTCATGTGATTGTTGTTGGTTGCCGGGACAACTGCTGTTTGTCGAGAACTTTCCAGCAGTCATCGCAAGCTAATCAATACTGACTATTCAGCACTGACTATTCAAATTTGACCAATGAAGACTGAAATTCAACACTGACCATTCAACACTGACCATTCAACAGCGACCACACAATACCACTAAGTACTATTGAGGACTGACCGATGGTTCGATGTAATTGTAAAAATCAAGGCACATAACCTGTTTTAGTTCGAGTCACCATCGAATGTTTGAACACTAAAGCCTAACCCTAACCCTAACCCTAACCATGAAGCCTAACCCTGGCGCCAAACCCTAAAGCCTAAACCTAACCCTAAAGCCTAACCCTAACCCTAAAGCTTAAACCTAACCCTAAACTAAGCCTAAGAAATCCCCACTCATATGCGATCTTAATTAAGAGGCTAACAAAAAAGGTGGGTGTGGGTGGGGAGAAGCATGCCCCAGAGAAATGTCGGCTGCAGACACGTACAGCAATTGATGAATTTAAAATCAGCCTGCACTTAATTTTATTTGTGTGAACATTTTTTAAAAGCCCTTGAACAAACAACTCCCCCCCTCCCCCATGCCCCTCTCTCATTCCCCTTTTTTAACATGGATTTTTAAAACAATATCTCACGTTTGATTTTTGAAATCTGCAGGAGGGAAGACATTCTTTTAATCCAGGAAGTCACGGGTCTCACAAAGTACAATCTTTGTTTCTTTTCAAAGTTCTCAATCAGTTTTTTTTCAGATTGGACTCTAACATACTGTGTCTGTTGTTTCAGATTGGACTCTAACATACTGTGTCTGTTGTTTCAGATTGGACTCTAACATACTGTGTCCGTTGTTTCAGATTGGACTCTAACATACTGTGTCCGTTGTTTCAGATTGGACCCTAACATACTGTGTCTGTTGTTTCAGATTGGACCCTAACATACTGTGTCTGTTGTTTCAGATTGGACTCTAACATACTGTGTCTGTTGTTTCAGATTGGACTCTAACATACTGTGTCGGTCGCAATCCGGATATAGAAAATTAATTACGTGGAAACTTAAGAAAACATGATGAATCTTATTATATAGACAATGACGTATGTCACACTGCCAACATTGACAGACAATGACGTGTGTCACCCTGCCAACATTGACAGACAATGACGTGCGTCACCAGGCCAATAATGACAGACAATGACGTGTGTCACCAGGCCAACATTGGCAGACAATGACATGTGTCACCCTGCCAACATTGACAGACAATGACGTGCTTCACCAGGCCAACAATGACAGACAATGACGTGTGTCACCCTGCCAACATTGGCAGACAATGACATGTGTCACCAAGCAAACATTGACAGACAATGACTTGTGTCACCAGGCCAACATTGACAGACAATGGCGTGTGCCACCCTGCAAAAATTAACAGACAATGACGTGTGTCACCCTGCCAACATTGACAGACAATGACTTGTGTCACCAGGCCAACATTGACAGACAATGACGTGTGTCACCATGCCAACATTGACAGACAATGACTTGTGTCACCAGGCCAACATTGACAGACAATGGCGTGTGCCACCCTGCAAAAATTAACAAACAATGACGTGTGTCACCAGGCCAACATTGACAGACAATGACGTGTGTCACCCTGCCAACATAGACAGACAATGTCGTGTGTCACCCTGCCAACATTGACAATGACCTTCTATTTCATTCATTCTAAGAACAAAATGAATTCCCGCCCCGCTGCTTAACCCACTGCTGATGGTTGCCTCTTTAAATACAGCCTTACAAAAATAAACATTTACAAGAAACTTATGTGAAGTCAAGGAATGCCGCAATAACAAATTAATATTTAAAAAATACATCCAAGAATCAAGATATCCCATTTGTAGATCATGTATGCACCATGCAATATCCCTAATGTATTGTTCTTGGAAACATGCCATAGATAGGCCAGTGAAGAAATATTAGTTGAGCTTAACGGCAGCTTAATTACCTCGATATTATTGGACACAAAGGGAGGAAACCGGACGGTAGGAGAGACATTGATTGGCCTTAGAATCATTTACACGTGATATGTGTAGGAATGGAAATATTATTTCAAAAAACAATTTGTGTGAGCGTGTGTGTGTGTGAGAGAGAGTGTGTGTGTGAGTGTGTGTGTGAGTGTGTATGTGTGAATATGTGTGTTTGAGTGTGTGTGTGTGTGTGTAAGTGTGTGTGTGAGTGTGTGAATATGTATATGCGAGTGTGTATGTGTGAGTGTGGTGTGTGAGTGTGTTTAAGTGTGTGTGTGAATGTGTGTTGGGACAGGGGATTTTAAGGGGTTGAGGGGCAATAACCCACTTGTAATATTACTGTTAAATAAACGGCGATATTCAATAAACATACTTCATACAAATAAACACGTTTTAAAAACCAGACGACTAGGTCTCAAACAATATCTCCACATCTAATCCAGCGATGATGTACCATCTACCAACTGTGAATAAACTGAGACAACACTAACAATATCTCCACAGCTAAACCAGCGATGATGTACCATCTACCATCTGTGAACAAACTGAAACAACACTAACAATATCTCCACAGCTAAACCAGCGATGATGTACCATCTACCATCTGTGAAACTGAAACAACACTAACAATACCTCCACAGCTAAACCAGCGATGATGTACCATCTACCATCTGTGAAACTGAAACAACACTAACAATACCTCTACAGCTAAACCAGCGATGATGTACCATCTACCATCTGTGAAACTGAAACAACACTAACAATACCTCCACAGCTAAACCAGCGATGATGTACCATCTACCATCTGTGAATAAACTGAGACAACACTAACAATATCTCCACAGCTAAACCAGCGATGATGTACCATCTACCATCTGTGAACAAACTGAGACAACACTAACAATATCTCCACAGCTAAACCAGCGATGATGTACCATCTACCATCTGTGAACAAACTGAGACAACACTAACAATACCTCCACAGCTAAACCAGCGATGATGTACCATCTACCATCTGTGAACAAACTGAAACAACACTAACAATACATTAATCGCAAACCAATTGTTTACTTAACTTAAACTTAAAGTTCATGCGCTCAGAGTCTCATGCAAACGAAAAAAAAGCATTTTCAGCATAGATCTACAGCGAATCTTTGAAACTTGCAGCTGAACTAGACGACAAACAAACTCGCGTCTACGAAAACTGACATCTAAAGACACTGCTCGTGTCTTAATCAGACAAAATACTGTCTTCACTTTCATGGTTCGAAATGAGCTGCAAGAGTCAGAGAGAATATCAGAGCAGACGAACTGGCCTAGGGGACGTTACACATTTCGCACCAGACGAGGACGCCATCACGACATATTTACACGTAAAACTTCCAGATCTTCTTAAAAGAATGCACCAATGAGGCACACACAACAATGATTACTATGCAATACAAAATAAACCAATAGACGATATCATGGGATAAAAAAAAATTAAAGGGATATTACCTAAAAGAAAAAAAAGTACATCCGCTCTTCCTTTCTCCTCTCGCTTTAACCGCGCTGGAAGATTTCAATTCTTCTTGCTTTAACAAGCACGAGACGCGAGCGAAATGGCGGCACAGACGGAAGCTCCCAAGGGAGGCCATTCTGTTCGAATGGGTACATTAGAGCAGGCGAGTGACCAGTCGTCCATTAGAGTAAAACAAGTGACCAGTGGGCAACAAAAAAAAAGTGACGATCACACGAAACACTGTGGGCATTTGGAATTTATGTCTTTGTGGAGTCTGTGATGTCAGGAGACCATTCTGTGTTGTTACAGAGATTCTCACGGCGTTTAAATCAGGACTCTGACTAAACTCTGTGGGGGCTAAATAAAAAAACGTGTGTGTCCGAGTTATGAAAAAAAACAAAAACCCACCATAATTGTTAACATAGGACAAATGATGTTTTTGTTATAAAATATTGGTGGTGTCTTGCATAAACTAAAACATTTGTTAAAAATCGTTCTCCTATTTTTGTGGTGTCCACCATAAAATGGAAGTGTCAATTAGAGGTTCATAGCATTACAACTACCGAGACCTGTAAGACTGCACTGCCCACGTATCTTTTAGAACTTTACTTTCCACATTAAATACCGATCATTTCTCTTACGTAGGTTATGTGCACCATCACGTCATTATATGTTATGTGCACCATCACGTCATTATATGCTATGTACACCGTCCGTCATTATATGTTATGTACACCATCCGTCATTATATATAATGTGCACAATACGTCATTATATGTTATGTGCACCATCACGTCATTATATATTATGTGCACTATCACGTCATTTTATGTAATGTGCACCATCCGTCATTATATGTTATGTGCAACATCCGTCATTATATGTAATGTGCACCATCCATCATTATATGTAATGTGCACCATCCGTCATTATATGTTATGTCAACCATCCGTCATTATATGTAAAGTGCACCATAACGTCATTATATGTTATGTGCACCATCACGCCATTATATGTTATGTGCACCATCCGTCATTATATGTTATGTGCACCATCCGTCATTATATGTTATGTGCACCATCCAGCATTATATGTAATGTGCACCATCCGTCATTATATGTTATGTGCACCATCCGTCATTATATGTTATGTGCACCATCCATCATTATATGTTATGTGCACCATCATTCCATTATATGTTATGTGCACCATCACGTCATTATACGTTATGTGCACCATCACGTCATTATATGTTTTGTTTAGTTAAGATACGAAGGTTTTTAATTGAATGCATTTGTAAATATGACACCATCACAAGGTGTGACTCCATCACAAATGGTAACACCATCACAAGGGATGACACCATCACAAGGGGTGACACCATCACAAGAGGTGACACCATCACAAGGGGTGACACCATCACAAGGGGTGACACCATCACAAAGGGTGACACCAAACGTGAAAGTCTAAATGTTCCCGTTATTTGGCACTGGCAGACTCGGAGGGGGTCTATGGGGTAGGTTGTCACTGGGTGACACCAACCATAGTGACGCCTCTGGTGTAGCAAATGATTACAAAATTATGTAACATTTTTTGTCTAGGAAGTCAATCAAAAGGCTCCTTTGAAACGGACAGACAGACGGTTGACACATAAACTTGATACAGACAGACGTTTGTCACATAAACTTGATACAGACAGGCGTTTATCACATAAACTTGATACAGACAGACGGTTGACACATAAACTTGATACAGACAGACAGTTGACACATAAACTTGATACAGACAGGCGTTTGTCACATAAACTTGATACAGACAGACGTTTGTCACATAAACTTGATACAGACAGGCGTTTGTCACATAAACTTGATACAGACAGACGGTTGACACATAAACTTGATACAGACAGACGGTTGACACATAAACTTGATACAGACAGACGGTTGTCACATAAACTTGATACAGACAGACGGTTGACACATAAACTTGATACAGACAGACGTTTGTCACATAAACTTGATACAGACATCTGATATACACAAATAAAAACTCTCATAAAGACCTGCCCTGAGATATCTCTATGTTCACGTCTTGATCTCACTCCTCCTAATACAATCTGACCTTTCTTTGACCGGGAAACTTTAGACATCGAAAGCCAGCCATGTTATTCTTCCATGTTTTATGTTATACTGTTGAAGTTTTGTACCGAATGTATATTTTCCCGTGGTACAGCGCTATGTAAGTTATCATGTTATACTTATTAAACTGAAATTATCTTCTTCCGCTCGGAGCATGACTCTATATTTTCCTTCCCTTGTTGCTGGTTGTCCGTGCGATGATCTATTTCTTTATGAAGTCTGAAACACTTAGTCAACATGCGTAGTGTCAGTGGCGTGGCAAGGGGATGGGATGAGGGTCAAAATTCGAAAATCCTCCCGGACTCCTACTTGAGGGGGGTGGGGGGAGGCCCTAAAGAGTATCCAAAAATCTTTTTTACGTTAATTTTTACGCCACCGCAACGTGTGCAGAGCCCCCAAAGAGCCTACAACCCCCACCCCCTCCCTTCCCGGATCCCAAAATCCCTAGCTACGCAACTGCGTAGTGTTAAGATATAGAAAACGATAACTTGGTCTATGAAATCTGAAACACTTTGCATTTTTTTAAAAAGCTTTATCGCTGTCACACTCTATATGATATACTAGTCTGAAAACTTATACACGTCCATACCTAAAGTGTTAATATAGACTTGTGTTGCAAAGCAAACGATGATCACAACACCTAAACATTTCTGAGACCAGTTAGAAAAATAAATTCTCTAGGCTAGAAATCAAATACTAGTGTTAATGTTTAAGTTAAACAACTGAAAATAGTGAATGTCTTCAATTACTCGGGGTATCTAAGACCGCTGAGCTTAGAAACAAAAAATAGTTTTCTCTTCAATTACATTTTCATCTATTTTATTTTTATGTCACCGTTTGGATTATACAGAGCCACGCACTTTATAACGTATATATTTTACGAGCCAACCATTCCAAGTGTATTACTTCAGTAAGTTGACGTGAGTCAAAGTATCCCGTCATACTTCAGTAACATGACGTGAGTCAGAGTATCCCGTCATACTTCAGTAAGATGACGTGAGTCAAAGTATCCCGTCATACTTCAGTAAGTTGACGTGAGTCAAAGTATCCCGTCATACTTCAGTAACATGACGTGAGTCAAAGTATCCCGTCATACTTCAGTAAAATGACGTGAGTCAAAGTATCCCGTCATACTTCAGTAAGTTGACGTGAGTCAAAGTATCCCGTCATACTTCAGTAAGTTGACGTGAGTCAAAGTATCCCGTCATACTTCAGTAAGATGACGTGAGTCAAAGTATCTCGTCATACTTCAGTAAGATGACGTGAGTCAAAGTATCCCGTCATACTTCAGTAAGTTGACGTGAGTCAAAGTATACCGTCATACTTCAGTAACATGACGTGAGTCAAAGTATCCCGTCATACTTCATTTAGATGACGTGAGACAAAGTATCCCGTCATACTTCAGTAAGATGACGTGAGTCATAGTATCCCGTCATACTTCATTTAGATGACGTGAGTCAAAGTATCCCGTCATACATCAGTAAGATGACGTGAGTCAAAGTATCCCGTCATACTTCAGTAACATGACGTGAGTCAAAGTATCCCGTCATACTTCAGTAACATGACGTGAGCCAAAGTATCCCGTCATACTTCAGTAATCTGACGTGAGTCAAAGTATCCCGTCATACTTCAGTAAGATGACGTGAGTTAAAGTATCCCGTCATACTTCAGTAATCTGATGTGAATCAAAGTATCCCGTCATACTTCAGTAACATGACGTGAGACAAAGTATCCCGCCATACTTCAGTAGCATGACGTGAGTCAAAGTATCCCGTCATACTTCAGTAATCTGACGTGAGACAAAGTATCCCGCCATACTTCAGTTAGATGACGTGAGTCAAAGTATCCCGTCATGCAGTGTGTCCAATGTTTGAGACTCTCAATTACTTTCCAAGTCAGCCGATGTCTTCGTGTGTTCTGCATATTTTATGTCTCGGCTAATGTCCTCTTCAAATTTCCGTTTAATGTTAAGCGCCAAGACTTGAAATCTACATCTGCCAGGTTTGCTTGATATTTACCATTTAAACGTTTGTTTTATACCCTGAACATGAAGATCTCATATAAATGTCCCTCTGTAGTTCATTGTCCTAGTGGAATCTTGCCTCTAATAACACACTTTCTGTTTTAGAAACCAGGAAATTGAACTTTTCCATGCCTCGTAGATTTCATTACTCAAAAGATAAACCATCTGAGATGTTTTGTTGATTTCACGAGCCATCAGATCCCGTCCTATAAAACCATCTTGTGGCTCCTAAAAGCCCCGGCCTCGGCCCGACATCCTGGGGTTTAGATAGAGTCGAGCCCCTTAATCCAAAAGTTGCCCCCTCACCACTGGTACGGGGGGGCGCCTAGATTAACGACTCGTGTTTTTAATATCGATTTCCTGACATCAGCATCGTACGTACTCCCCCCCCCCCCNCCCCCCCCCGATCTACTTCAGTCACACGGCGCATACAAATGAAATACAAGTGGCTTAGACCTGGCACAGCTGGGCTAGATTTATCGTCCGGTGGCTTTATAGAGCAGAATGAGGTTATTTGTGCAGCGCGACGAGGAGACATAAAGCAAAGGATGAAATTAGCTTAAATCATAAACGGGGCTTTTCCCGAACAGAGAACTACGCCAAGAGACAACGCATGAGGAAAAACATGATTGGAGGGAGGACATGATTGGAGGGAGGAGATGGTTGGAGGGAGGACATGATTGGAGGGAGGACATGATTGGAGGGAGGAGATGGTTGGAGGGAGGAGATGATTGGAGGGAGGAGATGATTGGAGGGAGGACATGATTGGAGGGAGGACATGATTGGAGGGAGGACATGATTGGAGGGAGGACATGATTGGAGGGAGGACATGATTGGAGGGAGGACTTGATTGAAGGGAGGACATGATTGGAGGGAGGACATAATTGAAGGGAGGACATGATTGGAGGGAGGACATGATTGTAGGGAGGACTAGATTGAAGGGAGGACATGATTGAAGGGAAGAAAAGGTTTTACAAAAATTGCTCTAAAAGAAGAAGAGCCTGAGGATGGCTTTGCATGGTGAACTAGTTTTGTTTTGTTTTGTTTTTCAGAATTCGGAATGCTGACCAACATAAAGGACAAGTTACGGTCCGTTTGGGAATTACGGCATTTTTAGGGCCAATCATGGGGAACGGGGCGGTGGTCTACAGCATACTTTCAGCATGTGAGTCACGTGATTTAATTATAACAAGAGTTCTCAAACTATTAGTTTTTAAAAGAGAATTAAAAAAAAGAAAGAATACAAAATTGTCTACCACTACAGACGGCTACCATACATTTATATAGAAATCAACTAAAAGTGATTTAATTTAATTACGGTACATTCGATCCATCTGAAATTTTGATACAATGCATTGTTAGGTGACACAACTATCGGGGACGACACCCCTATCCCTACATTCAGCCGGTGGTGCATATTATTTTCAATATAAATCAATACATTTAGTTTTGTCAACTTAGTGGGAGGCGTTTTCGACCTAGTGTCCTGGACGCCCAGGTAGCTGCTTCTAGAGGTGACCTCTCCGGGGGGGGGGGGCTTCTCAGCTTTTACGTCCCTTAGGGGACCAGAGAGCTGAGGGGGTTTTCCAGGAAGCCCCATGAAGAGCGCAGGCTCGGGACTGCTGACTTCCTTCCACATGTAAGATTTCAGTTCTGTCGAGAAGGGGTGGCCTCTAAGCGGCTCGACAGACGTTAAGGTCGTGGAGCAGACCACGACCTGAAACTGACAACTCCTGGCATGGAATGCCGAAGTCCGATGTTAGGTGTTAAGTGCTAGTCACACATGATTACAGTCGCTGGACGGATCTTAGGAAAAGCATTTAGATGCCATGCCGATGATGAAAACCAAAAGTACCCGTTGAGGGTGGGGTTACTCCGAAGCGACCGTTTCGCCCCCCCCCTCAACTATCAACGCCACTGAGTGGTGCCGGTTTAGGGCAAGGAGCGCCAGCACGGATTAGCAAAAGGTAACGCTAGGAACGCATTCTACGCAAGCTCTGAGGAAACCTTCCAGTGGGGGTTAAACCCTAGGTAGGGCAGTGATGATCCCCGCAGTGCGGCGGTCCAAACCATGGAGACTAGTAAGCTTTGCCAGGGTGGCACCGAAGTGATAGCGAGTCGAAGTAGGGAAAATTCCACCCCTCCCTCCGGAGGTCAACTTAGTGGGAGGCGTGTTCGACCTAGTGTCTTATAGTTAAAAACTTTGTTTTTACGTTTTTTAAAATATTTTTAGCGCATTTTCGAGATGTCGAAATCGCTATTGCACCCGTTTTGTCCGTCCGTCCGTCCGTCCGTCATCACCCTTGATCTCAGCATCCATAAGTCCTAGACCCATGAGGTATATATGTTTTTTGTATGTCCTGACCTGCCATTTGTGCATCAACACTCAGTTACTCGATCCGTTAAAAAACCCCGTTAAAACTACCAAAAAATATTTCGAATCGAGAGGTAACACTAGCGCAGGGAACGGCCGCCATTGCCGGAAGTCGAATGCACAATCCTTCAGGCATTGAAGAGTGGTGCGAAAGGGTGCAAAAGAATTAGTTGTTGTTTTTTTAGTTGACGTCATTAGAATATGTGTAAAAGTTTAGAGAGTTTTACGTCATCACTTGTGGTGACTTGTAGTTGGATTAAAGAGAAAATAATTTTTTTTTATTGTAAAGAAATGACTTTTAAATAAAAAAAATGTCAGGTATATTCATTACACAAGAAAATTCATAAAAATATGTCTAAAATCTAAACACAATTACTGATAACTACATAATTCTGATATCTAACATAAGTACTGATACATGATACGAAAATGCGCTAACACGTCCTGAATTCCAATAGGTACCAGGCTTAACATGATTTTTTAATTAAATCTCTTATATTAACTTCACCGCCGGCTCTCTCGGGGCGACGGAAAAACAAAAGTAAATTTTAAAAATCTGTCAAAAACCAAGTTTTAAAAAAATTATAAATCCTTTATCTACGAGACAAAACTGGTAAGAATGTTCATTATAATACGCAGGGCTAAACAATCCGAAAATACAAACTTCTAGTTAGATCTATGTCTCGTAAAACGTGTTTAATATAATGCGCACGGATCGTGAATATATTTGTAAAAAGTAATATCAATATAATGTTCACCACATTGCGCGACATGAAAGGTTGTTGAACAGAGTACGCACCACGACACTATCTCAAAAATTAATGTGATATATACAAGAAAACTTGTGTGTGTTTGTTCTTTCATACGGAATAAGAAAGGTGTTTTTATTTTTATATCTATCTAAGGGTTGTATTAAGTTTTCTCTGTGTTGTATTTCTAAATTGAACATAATCTAGGACCAATGTGAATTTAAACATAACATGGGGCCAATGTGGAATATATGGCAAAAGCTAGAATAAAATAATTAGGACACGTGGAATAGAAGGCGAAAAGCTGGAAGAAAACACTCCATTGGTTGAAATCTGAAATACTTCCTAATGGATATCCCCCTTGATTGCATTAGTTGTAGTGGTCCTTAATTGCACGCCAGGGTCCGGTTAGTTCTAGTCTCTTGTTAACGTCACATCTGGTAATGGGGCTAGAGGTGTCTGGTGAGTGATGGGCTATATTTGGTGAGTGATGGACTATATTTGGTGAGTGATGTGCTATTTTTGGTGAGTGATGGGCTATATTTGGTGATTGATGGATTATATTTGGTGAGTGATGGACTATATTTGGTGAGTGATAGGCTATATTTGGTGAGTGATGGACTATATATTGTGATCTGCTTCTGTTATCGGGTTATAAAGAAAAGTCAGTTGATTGTAAATTTGAAGTATTGTGGTCAGGCCAAAGTAAATATTTTTTTAACAATAGCAAAACTTAATTGAAAGGAGCTGCTGTGTTCAGTGTGAAGTGTCACTTGACTCTTGTTTTTGTCCCTTGTCACTTGTAAAAGTTTTAGTAAAATCAATTATAACGGAAATTCCTTGCATGTAAGAAGCTACAATTTCTCCAAATAAAATCATGTTTCAATTGAAAGGAAAAACTGATTACCGCTTGATGGTTTTCGTTTCCACAAAAGATATCATAGGGAATCAGAAACGGCAGAATTATTCGGAACAATTTTCTAACAGAATATATGATGAATACATTTTTTTTGGGTGCTTTATGATTTTATTGAGCTGTTAGTTGCAGGTGTGACCCAGTCATTACAATGTTATAGTTCAAGAAAACAAGTTTTAGCGGGAAGATGACGTCAAACATTGGAGTTGCCAGGATGACACCTGACAAGCTTTTTGCCGCCCTTTTTCTATTTAACAACAAACCCCCGAGTCGTTGGAAAAACCAGCCCTTTATACTGAAGGGAAAACAGCTTCAAATGCCNCCCGCCCCCCCCCCCCCAAACACCGACCTCCCCTCCCGATAACATGATTTATCCTACAACTACATGACATCATGAAACCATATCGTATTCTTTGTTATAGGTTTCAACGTCTTTCTCATCAATGTGGACTAAGTCTGCAAGTTTTTAGCTTTGACTATTCCACAACCGACAGAAAGAGACAAACGCGTTAAACTTGGAAAGTGAAATTTTCTAAACGTCGTTGTTCATTCCTTGCATCTGATTAACGCTTCGGCTCGCTACTACAGCAGCTAGTTTTTAATGACAAAGTTCTTCTTGTAGTTTCGGCTAAGTTATTATTGTAGTTTCGGCTAAGTTCTTCTTGTAGTTTTGGCTAAGTTTTTCTTGAAGTTTTGGCTAAGTTTTTCTTGCAGTTTTGGCTAAGTTTTTCTTGTAGTTTTGGCTAAGTTTTTCTTGTAGTTTTGGCTAAGTTTTTCTTTTAGTTTTGGCTAAGTTTTTCTTGTAGTTTCGGGTAAGTTATTCTTGTAGTTTCGGCTAAGTTCTTCTTGTAGTTTCGGCTAAGTTATTCTTGTAGTTTCGGCTAAGTTCTTCTTGTAGTTTCGGCTAAGTTCTTCTTGTAGTTTCGGCTAATTTCCTCTTGTATTTTCGGCTAAGTTCTTCTCGTAGTTTCGGCTAAGTTCTTCTTGTAGTTTCGGCCAATTTCCTCTTGTATTTTCGGCTAAGTTCTTCTTGTAGTTTCGGCTAAGTTATTCTTGTAGTTTCGGCTAAGTTCTTCTTGTAGTTTCGGCTAAGTTATTCTTGTAGTTTCGGCTAAGCTCTTCTTGTAGTTGCGGCTAAGTTCGCCTTTAATTACGGCTAATTACGTGACTTGGTTAAGTTTCACAGATCAATCTGACAATCCACCTTCACTGTGGGAAACGCGACCTCGTGTAAAGAAAATCGCCTTCTTACGTCATCAACAATTTTCGTCAACAAAACCATCATCTTGATTTCAAATTGAATTATATTCGAGAAATGGCGATAAAAAAATAGGTTCATTTTAAAAAAACGAAACTTTTTTTTCACAAATTTTCACAACAATTTAACCGTGACAAGACAGTCATTACTTTGACATCGCTCTGTCTGGGTAACGCAACAAAAATATTATTCTGACAACCGTAATGATGTCATTACAGAACTAGCGTAGATGATGGTGTCTGGGTGCAAGAAAGATGATTGTTGACATCCATCCCCACCCCACTTCTCCCCCCTTCCACATTGCGCAAAATTAATGGGAAAAAAAGAGTTACAGACATTCGAACCTTCGAATGTAAGATATATATACATATTGATGTATGTGTGTCAGTGCCCTATCTCATGTGTGTCAGTGCCCTATCACATGTGTGTCAGTGCCCTATCTCATGTGTGTCAGTGCCCTATCCCATGTGTGTCAGTGCACATATCACCAGCCCTTCCCATGTGTGTCAGTGCACCTATCACCAACCCTTCCCATGTGTGTCAGTGCACCTATCACCAGCCCTTCCCATGTGTGTCAGTGCACATATCACCAACCCTTCACATGTGTGTCAGTGCACATGTCACCAGCCCTTCCCATGTGTGTCAGTGCACCTATCACTCGGCCCTTCCCATGTTTGTCAGTTCACATATCACCAGCCCTTCCCATGTGTGTCAGTGCACCTATCACTCGACCCTGTCCGATGTGTGTCAGTGCACCTATCACCAGCCCTTCCCATGTGTGTCAGTGCACCTATCACCAGCCCTTCCCATGTGTCAGTGCACATATCACCAACCCTTCACATGTGTGTCAGTGCACATGTCACCAGCCCTTCCCATGTGTGTCAGTGCACCTATCACTCGGCCCTTCCCATGTTTGTCAGTTCACATATCACCAGCCCTTCCCATGTGCGTCAGTGCTCATATCACTCGACCCTTCCCATGTGTGTCAGTGCACATATCACTCGACCCTTCCCATGTGTGTCAGTGCACATATCACCAGCCCTTCCCATGTGTGTCAGTGCACCTATCACTCGACCCTTCCCTTGTGTGTCAGTGCACCTATCACTAGACCCTTTCCATGTGTGTCAGTGCACATATCACCAGCCCTTCCCATGTGTGTCAGTGCACATATCACCAGCCCTTCCCATGTGTGTCAGTGCACATATCACTCGGCACTTCCCATGTGTACTAGTTTAGTGTAACGTCTTACATAATGTTTAGTAAGTTGCTAAACCTTTGATTGTCTGGCAGAATATGAGGAAAAGAAACGTAGTAAACACTTTCAGAACTTTCAAAAGCATGGCCATCATGTCTGAATATCAACACATTATCTCAATATAAGTAATTTAAGATGATATACTTGATAAAATGATAATTATACTAGAGGAGATTTCATTTAACGACAATTTAAAAGGACTACTTGCATTGACAAATTAACAAAACTTTATTTAGTCTCCTTCCTTCTTTTACATTGGACATGGCCAGTAGGGTAAGGGAGGGGAGAAGACTTTGGAAAGAAATGAAGTTGTTGGAGGTGAAAGGTGGTGAGGTGGGTGGTGAGGTGGGTGGTGAGGTGGGTGGTGAGGTGGTGGTGAGGTGGGTGGTGAGGTGGTGTTGAGGTGGTGGTGAGGTGGGCGTATACTCATGGTGGGGTGAAAGAGGTCAAACAGCACAGTGTACACAAGGTCAAACAAATATAGCACATTGTACACAAGGTCAAACAAATACATCACATTGTACACAAGGTCAAATAAATACAGCACAGTGTACACAAGGTCAAATAAATACAGCACATTGTACACAAGGTCAAAAAAATACAGCACAGTGTACACAAGGTCAAACAAATACAGCACAGTGTACACAAGGTCCAACAAATACGCAGTGTACACACAAGGTCAAACAAAAGCAGCACAGCGTACACAAGGTCAAACAAATACAGCACAGTGTAGACAAGGTCAAACAAAAGCAGCACAGTGTACACAAGGTCAAACAAATACAGCACAGTGTACACACAAGGTCAAACAAATACAGCACAGTGTACACACAAGGTCAAACAAATACAGCACAGTGTAAACAAGGTCAAACAAATACAACACAGTGTACACACAAGGTCAAACAAATACAGCACAGTGTACACACAAGGTCAAACAAATACAGCACAGTGTACACACAAGGTCAAACAAATACAGCACAGTTTACACACAAGGTCAAACAAATACAGCACAGTGTACACACAAGGTCAAACAAATACAGCAAAGTGTACACAAGGTCAAACAAATACAGCACAGTGTACACACAAGGTCACACAAATACAGCACAGTGTGCACACAAGGTCAAAAAAATACAGCACATTGTACACACAAGGTCAAACAAATACAGCACAATGTACACACAAGTTCAAACAAATACAGCACAGTGTACACACAAGTTCAAACAAATACACCACAGTGTACACACAAGTTCAAACAAATACACCACAGTGTACACACAAGGTCAAACAAATACAGCACTTTGTACACACAAGTTCAAACAAATACACCACAGTGTACACACAAGTTCAAACAAATACACCACAGTGTACACACAAGTTCAAACACAGCACAGTGTACACACAAGTTCAAATACAGCACAGTGTACACACAAGTTCAAACAAATACAGCACAGTGTACACACAAGGTCAAACAAATACAGCACAGTGTACACACAAGGTCAAACAAATACAGCACAGTGTACTGACCAGTACTGCCAGAGTCTTCCATAGAGCCGCTCATAGACACACATGGCAGTCAGTAGCGGGGACCTGAAGAGGGGGAAAGAAGGATCAATGGATTAATGTTCAATCAATGTCAAGGTCTTAACAAACTCACAAGCCACATCGTACACCAAGTGTCACATCCTAGGTATATGACTGAGACCAAGGCCGACCCCAGCAATCGTATCACAGTCAGGGATCACATCACAATCAGGGATCACCTCACAATCAGGGATCAACTCACAATCAGGGATCAACTCACAATCAGGGATCACCTCACATTCAGGGATCACATCACAATCAGGGATCACATCACAGTCAGGGAGCACCTCACAATCAGGGATCACCTAACTATTAGGGATCAACTCACAATCAGGGATCACCTCACATTCAGGGATCACATCACAGTCAGGGATCACATCACAATCAGGGATAAGCCAACTATTAGGGATCAACTCACAATCAGGGATCACCTCACATTCAGGGATCACATCACAATCAGGGATCACCCAACAATTAGGGATCACATCACAGTCAGGGAGCACCTCACAATCAGGGACTGCCTCACAATCAGGGATTGTCTCAACGTCAGGGATCACCTCACAGTCAGGGATCACATCACAATCAGGGATCACCCAACAATTAGGGATCACATCACAGTCAGGGAGCACCTCACAATCAGGGACTGCCTCACAATCAGGGATTGTCTCAACGTCAGGGATCACCTCACAGTCAGGGATCACCTCAATATCAGGGATCACCTCACAGTCAGGGATCACCTCACAATCAGGGATCACCCAACAATCAAGGCTTGCCTCACCATCAGTGATCGCCTGACAATCAGGGATTCTCAGATTTTTGTTGACACTCCTTTCTGAAACCACTCTGACATAATGTATCAGATTTACCCGTGGGGGCGGGGTTGGGGGTGGTGGACCCTGAATATTCAGTTATTACGTCACGATAATTGTTCTACTTTCTTTTACAAACCAAATTTCTTTTGTGTTCCGTTAGGAAAATAAACGCGGTGTGGTCTTTACCCATTTCATAACGGAATCGTCCTTGAACGTCCTTTATTAATATCAAAAGAAAAGTTCAGCTCTTGTGTTGATTATCGCTACGATAAATGTCCGCTCAAGTTATTTTGTTTGCTGACGTCATGTTTCATTAACAGACGCCTCCATGTTTAATGAACACACTCCTCCATATTGAAACATTTTATTAAAAGAATCTAAGGGGCCGTCCGTCCATAAAGTACGTCACGCTGTTTTTGATCATTTTTAACTCTCCCCTCCCCCCTGTCACAAACTTTCACAAATCTTGGACCGCCCCCCCCCCTTAAAGTACGTCACACTTTCGTACAAAAAATAGATTTTTTATTAACAAAATAATTAAAATTAAATAAATAAAACATCGTGACGTCGCACATGGCTGGAACCCCCTCCCCCCTGTCACAAACTGTCTCACTTTCTTACACCCCCTCCCCCCTGTCACAAACTGTCTCACTTTCT
>MUZC01004526.1:12468-26403 GCA_002072015.1 Radix auricularia | reverse complement strand
CCCCCCTGTCACAAACTGTCTCACTTTCTTACACCCCATCCCCCCTGTCACAAACTGTCTCACTTTCTTACACCCCATCCCCCCTGTCACAAACTGTCTCACTTTCTTACACCCCATCCCCCCTGTCACAAACTGTCTCACTTTCTTACACCCCATCCCCCCTGTGGAGCGTGAAGTACTTTATGGATGGCCCTTAAGTAATGTCCACTCTTATCACTCCTATTACAAAACGCTCCCATTAAGAAGGTCTGTATCCTGTAGATCATGAAGGGGTCCGTAATTTGCAGTCCTTTTAACCCCTGTGTAATGTGAAATCCTTTTAACCCCTGTGTAATGGAAAATCCTTTTAACCCCTATGTAATGTGAAATCCTTTGAACCCATCTGTAATGTGAAATCCTTTTAATTAACCCATCTGTAATGTGAAATCCTTTTAACCCCTCTGTAATGTGAAAGCCTTTTAACCCATCTGTAATGAGAAATCTGTATTGTGAAATCCTTTTAACCCCTATGGAATGTGAAATCTTTTTAACCCCAAAGTAATGTGAAATCCTTTGAACCCCTCTGTAATTTGAAATCCTTTTAATTAACCCCTATGTAATTATTTTTTTTCAGCCGATGATATTTTTTCGGATGCTATTAATTTTCAAAATACTCACATAAGCTAATGTGTTTCGGTTATCTGTCAGCTAAACAGAACTGTTTGAATCTGTCAGCTAAACAGAACTGTTTATATCACAAGAGCGATGACGTTATAAATTACAATATAAAACATCAGATCACAACACAGTGATATTTGATATATTACAATGTAACACATCACACCACGACAAAGTGATATGTGATATATTACAATGTTACACATCACATGTCACACCAGGACACAGATTAGGTTCTGTATTGGCCACAAATCTCGCAGGAAACATTCCCCAGGGTCTAACATTTCTTGAGTTTTTCCCTTTTATTTGAGCTACAGACTGATGAGACGATGAACAGAAAGGAAAGGGATTGGGGAAAAATAGATATAGCCATTAACAGGGACAGAGAGAGAGAGAGGGAGAGAGAGAGGGAGGGGGAGAGAGAGGGAGAGAGAGAGAGAGGGAGAGAGGGAGGGGACAGAGAGAGGGGAGAGAGAAAGAGAAAAAAAAGAGAGAGAGAGGGAGAGGGGGAGAGAGAAAGAGAAAAGAGAGAGAGAGGGGGGAGAGAGAAAGAGAAAGAGAGAGAGAGAGAGAAAGAGAGAGAAAGAGAGAGGGGGGGACAGAGAGAGGGGAGAGAGAAAGAGAAAGAAAGAGAGAGAGAGAGAGAGGGGGCGACAGAGAGAGGGGAGAGAGAAAGAGAAAAAGAGAGAGAGAGGGAGAGGTAGAGGGGGAGAGAGGGGGAGAGAGAAAGAGAAAAAGAGAGAAAGAGAGAGAGAGAGAGGGGGGAGAGAGAAAGAGAAAAAAAAGAGAGAGAGAGAAAGAGAGAGAGAGAGTTATTACGAGATCAAATAAAACCTTTCGGTTTTATAGCAAGGAAATTTTACAAATGTAATAAGGATATAAAACTAAAATGGTACATCACCTTGGGCCTTGGTGAGACCTGTATGGAACCCATCCAACAAAGAAAACATTGATAAACTAGAACAAATTCAAAAAAGAGCTGCCGGATTCATTACTGGAGAATATTCAAATATTGAAAATTGACAGAAATAAGACTGTTGGTTATATCATTAAACATTGAAACACTAGGGGATAGAAGACCCAAAAGTAAATTAGTAATTATACATAAAGCAATTAATTCTATTTTTAAAAAATACAACCCTCAGATAAAAACACCTTATTATTCCGTATGCAAGAACAAACACATACTAGTTTTTTTTTTTATTCCCGTCCGGAATTCGGGCGTGGAATGGGTTGCCCGAAGAAACCAGGAAAGCAAACATTTTATCATCATGTAAAACTCTAATAGATAAGCGTAGGACGCAATAATCTTATGTTTAGACGGGGTGTCTTTAATGGATAAGATAATGGAATATATAGAGAGAGGACGAGAAAGAGAGATAGAGAGAGAGAGACAGAGAGAGAGAGACAGAGAGAAAGAGAAAGAGAGCGAGAGAAAGAGAGATAGAGAGAGAGACAGAGATAGACAGAGAGATAGAGAGAGAGAGAGAAATAGAGATAGAGAGAGAGAAAGAGAGAGACAGAGAGTTAGAGAGAGGACGAGAAAGAGAGATAGAGAGAGAGAAAGAGAGAGACAGAGAGAGAAAGAGAGATAGAGAGAGAGAGAGACAGAGAGAGACAGAGAGAAAGAGAGAGGACGAGAAAGAGAGAGAGAGAGAGAGAGACAGAGAGAGACAGAGAGAAAGAGAGAGGACGAGAAAGAGAGATAGAGAGAGAGAGAGACAGAGAGAGACAGAGAGAAAGAGAGAGGACGAGAAAGAGAGATAGAGAGAGAGAAAGAGAGAGAGACTTGATGTACCATCGAGGCCAGTTTTATTGGAAGAGTGGGAGAGAGGGAGAGAAGAGGTTTGCCCAACAGACGTAAATATACTGGTGAGATGGAGGGACAAGGGCAGAAAGAAATAGGGTGGCGGTGCGGGGGGGGGGGATCGTGTCGGGGTATATAAAAAGTAAACGTTTCAAATCGGACGTATTACGACGGTCCCACACGAAGGGTGAAGACGATATGGAGACGGGGTGAGATAGGGTGGAGCATCACGCAGCTTAGTCTCACACACACACACACACAAACACACACACACACACACACACACACACACACACACACACACACACACAGACACACACACACAGACACACACAGACACACACACAGACACACACAAACACACACACACAGACACAGACACACACACAGACACACAGACACACATACACAGACAGACACACATACACACACAGACACACACACAGACACACACAGACACACACACACAGACACACACACACACACAGAGACATACACACAGACACACACACACACACAGACACACACACAGACACAAAGACACACAGACACACACAGGCACACACACACACAGACACACACACAATAACACACACACAAACAGACACACACACACTCACACACACACACACACAATAACACACACACAGACAAACATAAACACACATACACACAAACACTCACACACACACAATAACACACACACAGACAAACAGACACACACACACACACAAACACAAACACACACACAAACACACACACACAGACACACACACACAGACACACAGACACGCACAGACACACACACACAATAACACACACACAGACACACACAGAGACATACAGACAGACACAGACACACATACACACACAGACATATAGACATACACACACACAGACAAACACACGCACACTCACACACACACATGACGTCAGAGCCATCTTTACACCATTTTGGGCCCTGGGGAAAAAATAGTGTTGGGCCCCTGGGCCCCGCAGGAATAAAATAATAAATATACATAATATATATATATATAAATAAACATATTCTCATGGGGCCCCTATCCTCATGCCCCGCCGGGAAAACGCTCAACGGGCCTACGCTTTGAGACGGCCCTGAATGACGTCACTGGAGGTCAAGGATATGGCGTACAATACACTGAGTTAGTTAACCAAACATTGAAGATGGCTGACATCTATATCTGCGGTCCTATCCTTCCTCTCTTTCTACGCTCTCTAAATGACCTTGGTCATTCTTTGCTTCGTAACCCCTATGAAAGTAATTGTTCGTCTGCCCAAGTTATTCGACCAGTTTTGAGCACGTATTTGAGTTAGTTATAAGTCAAAGTTCCTATCAATGTTTAGAAATGTTATCAAATCGAAGAGCTCGCCTGACTGCGATGTTTTTTTTTTTACTAATAAAAAGTTGTAATTAACATAAATGTCATATCGAGGCTCATGTAAATTAGAACTTGATTAGCTGGTGACAGACAGGAGCCCAGCAATTCACACACAATTAAATCCACTTTCTCTTAGCACAAATTGCCAGGTTGAGTATGAAAATTGGCCAGGATATGTAAAACAATCCTCCGGAGCAGTGGTTCCCAAGGGGTTATTAGCTGAGTGGCATCGGGGTCTCAAAACGTTCAAACTGACACCGTCCTTAACTTATATTTATAAATTCAGATATTTTCTTTTGTATGAGGCCTGGCTGTCAGTTCTTACAGACTAACGGAAAGTGGGACAGGGCAAATATAAGCAACGTTAAATGAACTTAAAGCAAACCGATCTAAGTCAGCTGACTGTAGAAAGACAAACACGGCAGTTGTCCATAAGTCAGCTGTAATCATCGGACAGAGAGAAATAAATTCTATGGCATATGTCCAGTGGCGTAGCTAGGGTCATGTGCGCCCGGGGGCAAGACACAAATTCTGCGCCCCTTGACGGACCGAACAATTCTGGGGGCTCACTGAGCCCCCAAGAAAAATTTGAAATTTTACGGTTTATATGGTTCATTTTTTGAAGCAAATGATATTTTAATGAAATACAATACAGACTTATAACTCTCTACTCTATACTCGATTCTCCAAGTCGTGCATCTTCTTTCCCATTGTCTACCGCAACATGGCTCAAACTAACATGAATGTTGACACTTTCTTGCTCAAGCGATTCAAGATCAGATTAAGCTTCCTTGAAACTCACAGTAGGATTCTGGAACCGTTTCTGGACACTATCAATTTTATCAAGTATGATGTTCCAGAAATGTTTAAAATCTAGGAAGTTAAAGTTTTATATACCTACCAGCAAAGCTTCTGCATCACTTCTGGTGTCAGGCGTCATATTTGTATGTTCTGATAATTTTTCCAACAGCCCTGCCATGTCATCTAGTCCTTCATAAATTGCTATATCAGCTTCTGATCGTGCAATCCTACGTGTTTCAGACTCCCTCTTCATTGTGATAGGCCAAATCTTTTTTTAATTTTTTCCCAACGAGTTGTTGAAAGGGAGAAAACATAAATCTATACTTTTAACTGTTCCAAAAACGTGATAACAACTGGATCATGTTTAGTTAAGTGTACTCTTGCTAAATTTTAAGCTGTGGTTGCCACAGTTGATGAACAATGCTTTGTAATTTCTAGCACATTTTCGCTGTTGAAGGCCGGAAACATTCCCGGTCATTACAGAAGCATTGTCATAACATCGTGACCGACCGTCGGATAGTAGTATGCTATTAGATTCCAGTTTCTCTACGATAACTATTTCAAGGCTTTTTGCGTCTTTGGAATGTATCTTTGCAAAATCTGAAAATGATTCTTTGATAGTTACTTTTTAGTTTGTAAATCCACATCCACAAATATGATGACTTGAGAAAGCTTTTCCGGTGTCCTAGATCGATTGGAGTAAAGTAAGATACCGTAGTACTTGTGTTTTCTGATTTCACTCAACAGCTGATTCCTTACAGTCGATGTAAGTAGGTGGATACATTCATTTTGGATTTCCGGTGATAAATAAGATACTAAACCTAGATCCTACTGAGCAACAAGTTTTATCGACGATGGACAGGAAAGAAAGGCGGTGCCTGATGTTTCATATGAAAGGAATCCAACTTGCTTTGACACTCCGATACAAGCCCGTGAGAGGAGAGATCTTCCCTCCCCTCTCCCACTTTACTCCCTCCACATGAGAATTGGGGAAGTAAGATTTATCTTTTTAAAGAGTCACAACATGCAGCAAAGGGACGCGTATTAACCATTCTGTTAGCCAGTGGTTTTCAACCTTTTGAGATTCCAGGACCACTTGAAAAATATGTGCCTTAACTACGGGCCACTACTAAAAATTATTTCTGCATTTTCTGGTTTTTCGGTGATTTCGTACAATTTATCAAACATCTCAAAGTTACCTTGAAATAATTTTTTTTTNCCATGGTTCAAACTATCAACAAGCTTTGAGTTATTTCTACATGAAAATCTCTTACGTCATCGCGTAATTAAAACAGTCAGATAACCAGCGAACTTCAGTATACATTAGTAACTGTTAACGTTCAAGATTCATATTCGAGCATAAGAAATCAAAGAGACGAGAATTTAATTGACGAGCTTGATAAAATTAAAAACCATTATGGCCAGATCAGAAATATATTTAATTCTGCGTTAATTCTTTTACTTGCCAGTCTATCTGGATTAATCCTACAGTGCGTAAATTTCATGCTTCTCTCACGGACCACCTGGCAAATCTTCGCGGACCACTAGTGGTCCGTGGACCACAGGGTGAGAACCACTGCTTTAAGCCACTCCTTTTTCTTGTCTAGTTAATTTTGGTTGCTTTTAGTGTCGTCTGTGGTAGCTCTATTAAAAGAATCGTATTGGTCTCTTACTGCTCACTACCATCAACTGACAGTTGTTTAAATTTTAAAAAAAACACATCAGCAATCCTACATTAGGATTTGTCATTTATTTATGAGTAGAATGGCGCCCCTTAACGCTCAATGGGGGCGCATAAATCATGTTTAACAACTGTTTTGTAATAAAGATATGTTCGGAGCTCCAATATTCCATCTCGCAAACGTATTTGGGATACATTAGTTTACATTAAAATGAAATTAAATAATGAGTTTTAATACTCATTTTGGCGCCCCCCTAACGTGGCGCCCGGGGGCATTCGCCCCCCCCCTGCCCCCCCCTCGCTACACCACTGCATATGTCCTGTCTCGTCAGAATTGAATGATCAAATACATGGTGTGGCTGTACAGGATAAATAGACTCTAGTTAAACTTTTATGTTATGAAGGCCCATTCCAGTAAGATTTCTCGAGATTTGTATCCCCAATAGCCACAACTTAAAAGAGTTGTAAAAGAAAATATTTGATTAAAAAATTGAAATGTAAACCGTATTTTGTTTTTGAAAAGGTAACCTCAACGATTTAATTTTTACATGCGCAGTCATATCCACTTGACTAGGATATCAAGGTCTCCAACTTTCTAGAGATATAGTTTATCTTCATAATGATATTAAATGTGACCTGTGAGGTCCGACCCGTGACCTCCGACCTGTGACCTTCGACCTGTGCCTCCTCCAGAGCCTCTGATGGTCGTAGTTATTCATGTCGCTAACAGTCTCACGGTAACTCACACAAAGACGTGGCAAAGTATTTCATTATCTCCAGACCTAACTGCGCCCTGTGCAAGAAACACACACACACACACACACTCAAACACACACTAAAACACACACTCAAACACACACTCAAAGACACACTCAAAGACACACTCAAACACACACACGCATGGTTTGAAATGAATTCACTATCAGTCAGCGAACAAAAGCATCCTCCGATCCTCTTACTATAAAAGTTTGAGCACCTCTGCCCCAGAATCCACCCAACACAGCGCAGGTTCATTTAAAATCAGATCATAATCATCTTCATCTATTCTGACATCTCCATGGATCATATCCAACAATTCCCAGTAGTAGCCCTAGTTGAAATGATGCCCCAGCTGAAATGATGCCCCAACTGAAATGACACCACAGCTGAAATGATGTCCCAGCTGAAATGATGTCCAAACTGAAATGATGCCCCAGCTGAAATGACGCCCCAGCTGAAATGACGCCCCAGCTGAAATGATGCCCTTGCTCCTATGACCGAACGAGCACAAGACTCAATGACTTGGCGATGACCTCATGCACGAGTCCAACACGCTGGCTCTATTCCAGACATCGATCACAGCGCGAGGGTTTTTTTTTTCGCAATGTTTCTGTACGTTTTTTTGTCTTGTTTTTACAAGAGTTATATTTGAGAGAGACGGTTAGGTTTACATTCAGAGACCACATCAAAGCTACTCTGATAGGTTTTTACTGGCGTACAGAGGAATTCCTTTATCAGAATATAATGGTTTTGCTTCATCTACTTTAAAAAAAAAAGTTTTTTTACGCGATGTGGCTATAAATGAAGGCATTAACTAGAATGAGGGTTCTCAAATTTTTAGTAATAGTTAACGGGTACATCCCGTCAAAAAACCCAAATCAAAGAATATTTTAAATAACACCTTGTATTTTAAATTTTCATCTTCCACAAGAGGTGAATGATTGCTTCAAACTTATCATTTTGAGAACCACTCAAAGACATGGTCACACGATTTAGACATTACAAATTTTTTGTCCATAAAACTTAAAAGTTTAGTGGAAGTTTTTCTAAATCCCCGAAATAAAAATATTTGCATGTCTGGAATTTTTTATAGGCTCATGCGATGTCTCTCTCGGAAATAAAATTTTGCTGAAATATTTCATTTATTGCTGATTTTTTATTCTTCAAATTTCATTAAAGTATATTTTCAACACGTAATAAATGCCACCACCACGACCGTAACCATAGCAACCTCAATAAGCTGAGTGGAAGCTTTTTAATGTGATTTAAACTTTTCAACAAGCGATTTAAAAATCTTATTTGAACTCATGCAATGAGGTCTTCAAACCGGTTACGAAGTGTTTTTCTATGTATTCTGTCACAGATTACTTTAGACCCTGAATATCAGAGGATTCTGTCAAAGATGACGTTAGACCCTGAGTATCTGTGTATTCTGTCAAAGAAGACTTTAGACCCTGAGTATCTGTGTATTCTGTCAAAAATGACTTTAGACCCTGAATATCTGTGTATTCTGTCAAAGAAGACTTTAGACCCTGAGTATCTGTGTATTCTGTCAAAAATGACTTTAGACCCTGAATATCTGTGTATTCTGTCAAAAATGACTTTAGACCTTGAATATCTGTGTATTCTGTGAAAAATGACTTTAGATCCTGAGTATCTGTGTATTCTGTCAAAGAACACGTTAGACCCTACTTATTTCATTAAGACACTTTATTATGTTTATTTACTTGCTAATTGGCGGCTGGGTAGCGAAGTCAATAGTGCGCTCGCTTCAATAGTGCGCTCCAGTGTCTACCAAGACCGAGAATGTTCTAAAGAAAACATTAGAATTCCATACGACCTCGAAAAGAAAAGAGGTCAACGGGTTAAAATAAAATGTATTTTAAAAAAAAAAAAATTGCTTATTAGATACAACTTATTCTTAACTTTTCTTCTTTAAATACAGAAAATGTCTTTTCAAAAAATAGTAGTATAAAGAATGCAGCAATAAATAAAAACGTTTGATGTTTGAATCCTNTTATTAGCTACAAATTACAACAGCCGACTGTGGCCAGTCATGCTTGACCAGTAGTTATTAGCTACAAATTATTTGAACTCATGCAATGAGGTCTTCAAACCGGTTACGAAGTGTTTTTCTATGTATTCTGTCACAGATTACTTTAGACCCTGAATATCAGAGGATTCTGTCAAAGATGACGTTAGACCCTGAGTATCTGTGTATTCTGTCAAAAATGACTTTAGACCTTGAATATCTGTGTATTCTGTGAAAAATGACTTTAGATCCTGAGTATCTGTGTATTCTGTCAAAGAACACGTTAGACCCTACTTATTTCATTAAGACACTTTATTATGTTTATTTACTTGCTAATTGGCGGCTGGGTAGCGAAGTCAATAGTGCGCTCGCTTCAATAGTGCGCTCCAGTGTCTACCAAGACCGAGAATGTTCTAAAGAAAACATTAGAATTCCATACGACCTCGAAAAGAAAAGAGGTCAACGGGTTAAAATAAAATGTATTTTAAAAAAAAAAAAATTGCTTATTAGATACAACTTATTCTTAACTTTTCTTCTTTAAATACAGAAAATGTCTTTTCAAAAAATAGTAGTATAAAGAATGCAGCAATAAATAAAAACGTTTGATGTTTGAATCCTCTTGTCCTGTCGGTTGTAGGGTGGACCATGGGGATTAAACCTACGACTGTCCTCATTCTATCGGATCATGTGAGCGTTTGAAGTCGTATTTAAGATTGGTAGCCGGCGGTTCACTATCTCTCGTCTCTTGTTAACACACCGTCTCAGTAGAAGGAGGGGGGGAGTACTTTAAGGAGGGGGAGTACTATATGGAGGGTGGGTAATCTAAGGTGGGGGGAGTACTCTTAGGAGGGCGAGAACTATAAGACAAATAGTTAAAACAGATGTTGCACCACTGACCGGATGTTGGACCACTGACCGGATGTTGGACCACTGACCGGATGTTGGACCGCTGACCAGATGTTGGACCACTGACCGGATGATGCACCACAGATCGGATGTTGGACCACTGACCGAATGTTGGACCACTGACCGGATGTTGCACCACTGACCGGATGTTGGGCCACTGACCGGATGTTGGACCACTGACAAGATGTTGGACCACTGACCGGCCCCAGATGACGTGGTTTTATATCAGAACTTAAAAACAAATACCACTCAATGTTTTCATCACGTGATTCTCGAGCCAATGCTCACGTGACACAAAGGTCTCTCAAAACAGAAAACAATCGTTATGAATTTTGTAAAGAAATAAATTAGGGATTCAATCATTCATTCAATGACAGCAGTAAAATGTACAGGTGTCAATCACATTGTGTCTTACTATTCGTCATATAGTGTCAAACAGTCCGTCATACGGTCCATCATACAGTTCAAATTACAGTCCGTCATACAGTTCATCATACAATCCATCATACAATCTAACATACAGTTCCAAACAATCCATCTTGCAGCATACTACTCGCCGAATAAATGTAGAGTAACCATACGTAGTCTTCAAGGTAATTTTGGAAGTTTCTCGGGAATTATGAATAGTTTTAGCCCATTCTTTTGTTACTCCATACACCCTGATACACCCTGACCCCCAACTATTTTATGAAACTGTTTATGAAGGGAGTTTAGTGGTAAATGAGAAAATAACAATATGTCAGGAACTCGTTCAGTCGAAACATATGCAACTTATCGGGGCCCTTGATGTATGGGTTTAGATTCATATCAGAAAGTATCGATAAACAGGCAGAATATTGTTTAACAGCCAAATAGCCAAATACAGTAGTATTCTAGCCTGAGCGCCCTGGAGAAACTGAACCTTTACGCCTGTCCAGTAATGTTTGACCAGTAGTAATAAGCTATAATTACAGCAGATGCATGTGTCCAGAAATGTTTGACCAGTAGTTATAAGCTACAAATTACAACAGCCGACTGTGTCCAGTCATGTTTGACCAGTAGTTAAAAGCTACAAATTACAACAGCCGACTGTGTCCAGTCATGTTTGACCAGTAGTTATAAGCTACAAATTACAACAGCCAACTGTGTCCAGTCATGCTTGACCAGTAGTTATAAGCTACAAATTACAACAGCCAACTGTGTCCAGTCATGCTTGACCAGTAGTTATTAGCTACAAATTACAACAGCCAACTGTGTCCAGTCATGCTTGACCAGTAGTTATTAGCTACAAATTACAACAGCCGACTGTGGCCAGTCATGCTTGACCAGTAGTTATTAGCTACAAATTACAACAGCCAACTGTGTCCAGTCATGCTTGACCAGTAGTTATAAGCTACAAATTACAACAGCCGACTGTGGCCAGTATTAGGAGCTTATCGAAGAATAGCTTGAACCAATGACATGTGTACCTGATGCACCATAAGCCCTTTGTTTGGTCTCAGTATAACGATCTCTAGGGAAGCTGCTAAACCTGGACTAAACACAACAGCTTGTACAAAGAAACCAAGTACAGTTCTTCTTAATGCGTCTTATTTTCCCCCCACACGCAGACTAAGCATATTCCATTTCCGAACATTATAATCACGCGACAGAGAATTTAAAAATTTACGTAAATAATTTAGTTCATGAATTGAACAGGACCAAAAAAGTCGAGTAAAAGTAAAAGTTATTTGCTCAAATTTTGTGACAAACTTGGCAACAGAGATCCCACGACCATGACCCAGCAGGCGACTGGACGAACGGCCGATTGCACCCGAATGTTGGCGACTGTTTCAACCCCCCCCCCACTCCCCCACTTCCGACCCTCTTCTCCCTGCTTCTTTTAGAGGCGTCTTGGACATCTCCCTCTCGGGGAAAAGACTCTCTCAGGGCGAGATTCGGCGAGTGCTATCATATTAACTGGTGCGTCTCAATCGGCTAATAGCCGGACTGTAGGGCCGTATCTTTGCATAGGAGATGATAGGCGAGCCATCGGGTACGGCCCTTAATCATAATTTGACAGCAGTGAAATGCCGTTTATGTTTGTTATATAACGATATCAATTGAGATAGTTTTGATGGAGCTCAGGAAAGATTGCCAGGCACCGAATGACACTGTACAGAGAGGAATTGATGATTTTAACACGGCATAACATTAAAGAGAATTGTACATCAAAGCACACGATAGCACTACGTAGCACTTTACAGAGCTGTATCTCAAGACAAAACATTGCTTAGCCGTATATCTCTGTATAACATTGTCCGGCATCCTTCCGTCTCGCGAGACGATGGTGCATCACCGTTGGGTTGGGTTGCATTTCCTCGAGTGACTGTGCAGTCCTATCCTTGAGTGACAGTCTTTGCCACAGTTTTTACACACGAGTTCTGTGCTTCCAAATGTTTTGGCCTTTCTCCTAGCTCTTCTGTCTGCAGCCTCCTCCATTCTTCGCTCCTCGGCTACTATCACGCCCTCTTTGACAACTGTGCGCCACGTAGATCGGTCTTCTGCCTTACACTCCCAGTCACTTGTATGTATTTTGGCTGCTTTCATGTCCCTTTGACAGACATCTTTAAATCGCAAGCGTGGGCGACCTGTTTTCCTCTTTCCTGAAGCAAGTTCACCATATAGGAGGTCCTTCGGGATGCGGCCGGGGCTCATTCTTTTGACATGTCCTAGCCACCTCAGGCGTCTTTCACTAAGAATTGAGAACATGCTTTGGGTATTGGCACGCGTTAGTACCTCACTATTAGGTACTTTTTCTTGCCATTTAATACCAAGGATGCGGCGCAAGCATCTCAAATGGAAGCTGTTAAGCTTACGCTCTTGTGATGTATAAGTGGTCCATGTCTCGCTCCCATATAGTAGTGTACTGATGACACAGGCTCGATAGACGCACAGTTTGGTTTTCTCCGTTAGCTTGGTGTTTTGCCAGACCCGCTTATTTAGTTTAGCCATTGTTGCGGCTGCCTTGCCAATTCTGCTGTTTATTTCTTCTTCAATGGACAGTGTATTGGAGACCTTGGATCCCAAGTAGGTGAAGCTGTCCACAACCTCCAAGTTTTCATTATCGATATTTATGGTAGGAGGAGGTCGAGTGTCTTGGGCCATGATGTTTGTCTTTTTCAAGCTGATTTGCAGACCAAATTCTTTGCAGGCATTGGAGAAGCTTGACACGAGTTGTTGCAAACCAGATTCTGTATGTGCTGTTAGTGCCGCATCATCCGCAAATAGTAGCTCTCGAATTAGGACATCCGTCGTTTTGGTCTTGGCTCGGAGGCGGGCAGTGTTGAAAAGTCCTCCATCAGCTCTGGTATGTAACCAGATTCCCTCACTGCTATCCTTGAATGCGTATCGAAGAAGTACAGAGAAGAATATTGCGAAGAGTGTTGGTGCGAGTACACAACCTTGTTTAACTCCGCTGCTGACAGGGAAGGCCTCTGACTTAGCTCCATCGAACTGTACTGTGCCAAGCATATTTTCATGGAACTGTCTGATGATGGCAAGTAGGTGAGGGGGACATCCAATTTTTGCCAGTATTTGGAATAGCCCGTTGCGACTGACTAAGTCGAAGGCTTTTGTAAGGTCCACAAATGCAATGTATAGTGGCATCTGCTGCTCTCTGCATTTTTCCTGGAGCTGTCGTATGGAGAACACCATGTCTATGGTAGACCGACCGGACCGGAAACCACACTGAGATTCTGGATAGACGCGGGATGCTAGGCTTTGTAAACGTTTTAGTATAACGCGGGCAAAGGTCTTTCCTACAATACTAAGGAGTGAAATGCCGCGATAATTATTGCAATCACTCCTATCACCTTTGTTTTTATATAGTGTCACTATATTTGCATCCTTTAGGTCTTGGGGGATGTAGCCC
>MUZC01004525.1:373189-392303 GCA_002072015.1 Radix auricularia | reverse complement strand
GTCCTATAACATTGGGCTTGTACTCTATCATCTCTAGTGGTAGTCCTATAACATTGGGCTTGAACTCTATCATCTCTAGTGGTAGTCCTATAACATTGGGCTTGTACTCTATCATCTCTAGTGGTAGTCCTATAACATTGGGCTTGTATTCTATCATCTCTAGTGGTAGTCCTATAACATTGGGCTTGTACTCTATCATCTCTAGTGGTAGTCCTATAACATTGGGCTTGTACTCTATCATCTCTAGTGGTGGACCGGTCGTGCTGGCATACGTCTGTAGGGACACACATATAAAACATATTCCTCACAAGCGATTCCAAGTAACCACTGACGAACTCTGACGAAGGAAAAACTTGCCTGGACATGGCAGAACTCTATTTTTACATATATTAAGGGCCCGCACATGTTTTTTAAGATGGTTGGGGGACAGATCTCCATCGGGTGACACTAATCACACCTCTGCCGACAGGAGGAGGACACCATTTTATTTCATGACGTCAATGAAAACAAACATATTGAAATTGTATTTGAGCCTAAGGGTGTTTACATGTTTATCCCGAATAATGTCGAATACGTTGTGTCTGAAAAAAATATTATCAGCTTGACTCAACACAATGCAAAGGGAGGTGATCGAATGATAAAACAAAATTCTCTCACAATCTCCACGGGGGAAAACAACCTTTTAAATGGGCTAGTAAACATTTCGTGATAAGAGACAACAACCTAATGCTCACCATTTGCTTTTAAATGGGATTGGGTTTTCTTTGTGTAAGAATACGCGTGCATAAAAATTGATATGTGCATTGCTGTAAATACTTACTACTTAGCCACTTTTCAATCATTACCACATTTACCATTTTAGCAACCGTTCCCAATTTTACAGCGACAAAAAATGTCATTACCACGGTTACACTGTTACCGTCTGTTACCACAGACAACAATCCATGAGCTCTTTTGTTATATAATACCCATCATTACCACTTTGTCATCTTAAGAGTCCGGTAAATATGTTTTGACATTAACAGAACCTTTTAAAAGACTGTCATCACACAATCACTCATCACCATTTACGCAACTTTTCCGGTAAAAAAAAACATTTTTGTTTTTAAAATGATTTATTCTTATACTGGTTAAACACTTGATGTTTCAGAGAGTGATTTTTTTTTTAAATTTTTATTTTTACATGTCTGAAACATCTCCACTCAACTCTCAAGTTGCCCGCCCCACCAATCTCAGATATCGGAGTGTTAACATTCACCTTTAAGGAAAGATGTCAAACTGTATTGAGATTTGTACTAGAAAAACTCGTCCGTCTAATGAATGTCACGTTGAACTGAGGACATGAGGCAGGCCATTGTAATCTAAAAATACCATCAAATCTGGGTACTCTTGTACCAGCAATGAAGTAAAGTAACATTTGAAATACCAATACCATCAAATCTTGGTCCTCCTCTTGTACAAGCAATTAAGTAAAGTAACATTAGAAATACCAATACCATCAAATCTTGGTCCTCTTGTACCAGCAATGAACTAAACTGATATTAGAAATACCAATACCATCAAATCTGGGTACTCTTGTAACAGCAATGAATTAACTGATATTAGAAATACCAATACCATCAAATCTGGGTACTCTTGTACCAGCAATGAAGTAAACTGACATGTGAAATAAAAACAGCCACACAATCATTCGTAATCTTGTAGACCCGTAATCAAATGAATCAGAAATACGGCGTCTATAATCGAATGGACCCAAGCCAAGGTTGAAACTGTTCCAAATGATTTTAAATTACAGGGCCCGTAATTAAATTGATTCAAACTGCATAATGGCCTGACAATAGAAACTGGTCACTAGCACATGGGCCACAGAAACAAATTAATAAAAGAACCTGACACGAGCCCTGTAATTAAATTCATATGTCAAATTACACAAAGCCAAGATCTAGAAAAAGTCATTCTTACTATTGCCATAGCCATAGCTTGTCTTTAGCTGTTAAGTTGTGTGTTTGTTTCCCCTCGGCCGGGTGATTTTAATTGTATGGAGAAGACTTTTGATGGATGAAGAACGAAGTAAAAATAATTTTTTAAAAACGTAAAAAACCCACGTTTTTTTTTTTTACTATAAATCCTTTATATACGAGACATAACAAAAAGATGTTCATTATAATACGCAGGGCGAAACAATCCGAAAATACGATATGCTAGTTATGTCTCGTAAAACGTGTTTAATATAATGCGCACCGATCATGAATATATTTTTAAAAAGTATTGTCAATATAATACGCACCTTAATGCGGGACTGGAAAGTTTGTTGAACATAATACGCACCACGCAATCTATCTCAAAAATTAACATGATACATAGAGATGAATGAAATAATTTAAATATCAAATTCTATGATTTAATTACAGTACATTCGATAAATCTGAAATTGTATTATATCATTTTTATCATCGGCACGAGTCTTCCTGCAAAATTTCAGCTCGCTAGCTTACGATAAAGTGGGTTAAAAATCGATCCAAAGCTTTTTCATTAAAGGCTCAGACACCACAAGTTAATATAAAGGCTTTAATGACGTCTGGTTACTTTTCATTAAACCTATAGTGCTAGTAATAAATTGTTCTATCTATCAGCGCTATTTATATCTGTGCTACCTATAAGGCGTGCGTATAAAATTGCTTGCTACCTGTCAAAGCCGCTTACATCAGTGCTACCAATCAATTTCAAATATGAAGGCCACCTGTTACGGTGACTTAAAGCAACGCTAGCTTTCGGTGGGACTTATGAAAGTGATAGTGATACCTAACGGTGATAGTGTCATTTAAACCAAAATAATGGTAGATATATTCAGCGCTACCCAGCATTTATACTTACAATGGATGCAAACTATACTATCTTATATACCTACGATCAATGCTACCTGTCACCTGAACTTATAATCAGTGCTACCCTTCAGTTGTGATGACAATCAATGCTACCTATCTGCTGTGATGACAATCAATGCTACAGATCAGTTGTAGTTAGAATCAATGCTACCTATCAGCTGTGATGACAATCAATGCTACCTATCAGCTGTGATGACAATCAATGCTACCTGTCAGTTGTAGTTAGAATCAATGCTACAATCCGTAGCACTCCACACGAGTACAACCTAACAGTGCCTGCATCCCTGCTCTAAATCAATGGGTTCACTCCCTTGACACCAAAACAATCCATTCTCGTTGGCCGTAAGCTCATGTCACGTGCTGATGTCACACCAATAATAGCATCAGTCCTTCATTACGTCATCTGGAAGATTAATCGGAAAACTAAGGCCTGCGAACTGAAACCGGTCCGTGACCTCTGTTTTACAGATCCACTTTGCTTATTAATTAAATAAAAATCAAATATCTATCATTTACAAGCCCAGGTCATTCTGTAACGCTAAGAAACAAAATAAGCATATTTTTAATTGAAAATATAGACGTAAAATCATAGTCATTTAGGTTTCGAGATTAAAAGAGCGTGTGGTGTTTCTCGCCTTAAAATAGTATAAATTACGACATTATTGTAGCTAATATTTTAATTTTGGAAAAGGGAACGAAAAATCTCGCAAGTGTTCACCGACAATAAACGTACGCCCGAGAATGTGGGTGTTTTGAAGTAAAAGGTGAGAACGATGCTTCTCTCTGTGGTCTCTGGGGAGGAATGTGAACATTAGAGAGAATGCTTTAAAATAAAATTGACAACGATGATCGTTTCTTTACTCGAAATGTTGCATTCAGAGACATTATGTGAAAAAATTAATCATTCTAATGAAATAAAAATTTAATTATTAATTGTTTTTATTGAACTCATTCACATACCAATATTTTTTTGTCGGACACACTGATTCAAACGCATGCAATAACATTTTACTTGGGCTTTTGAAAAAAGTGGGCGCCGTAGGCGCCACAGAACAATCTAGTTTTTATTATTAAATTAAAATCAATAATTTTACAAATAAATTTGTCTTATTTGAGATTCTTTCTGAAAATCATTTTCTATTTCTTTACTACATGACAAGGAATCAAGAACTAAATCAAGTCTAAAAAATAGTTTCCCTTAAAACCACTTTGACTTTTGCTTTAAGGAACTTTCAGTTGAACTCTAATCTTCTTCTTCTTCTTCTTCTTCGTTCTCAATATTGAATATTGAGTTTTGCGTGCCACGAGTTTTGTGCCATTTGGCCCGTGGTCTCCGACTTCAGCCTGCTGTATTTTCTGGATTTGCTTCCATAGCCTTTGGTCAACCAAGACCATCTGCAAGGCAGCAGTTGTTTTTTGGCAAATGATGCAGCGTTCACATGCCACGGCTTAGGGTTCCACACATTACCCCGCCGCTTTTTGCCCATTAGAGCTGGGTGGGACTCGGGGACGCCCTAGGCCCCAGGAACAAGTCCTTGGCTTCCCATGGATTCGAACTCGTGACCATCAGAACGACAGTCGAGCGCGCTTGCCACTCGACCACCGCGGCCCCGAACTGCTAACTGCTATCGAAGTGCTCAATTCTTTCGACAGTAAAAACAAAGGTGTCTTAGAAATGTTTAATTCTTTTCACTTGTATGATAAACATTTTTGGACTGCTAACATACACACTCCTCACCGTCAAAAGACGTGAGCGCTTCGTCAGACTTTCTACAATAAACTTTGGCAACCACTGGCTTAAGGTAATCCTCGTAGGTAACTTAAAGTAATCCTCTTGGGTAACTTAAAGTAATCCTCGTAGGTAACTTAAAGTAATCCTCGTAGGTAACTTAAAGTAATCCTCGTAGGTAACTTAAAGTAATCCTCGTAGGTACCTTGAGTGACAGGTCTCGATGGAGTAAGACACGGAGGTTGAGACCGTTACTGTGATAAAGAGGGAATGGGAAGCTTATGGCTAGAGAGAGAGAGAGAGAGAGGGAGAGAAAGTGGGAGAAGGAAGAATAGAGACCGTGAAGGGAGAAGTAGGAGTAAAAGTGAAATTGGAGAAAGGGAGGGAGGAGTCTAGTGAATAAGAAAAAGACAACATAATTAGAGATTAAGAGAAAGTGGATTAGGGTGAAAGAGAGTGAAGGAAATGGAGAGAAGATGGGTAAAGAGAGAGAGAATGAGGTAAAGAGAGAGAAAGTGACGTAAAGACAGAGAAAGACAGAGACATAAAGATAAAGCAGAGGGGAACATACTACTCAGGTAAACAATGGCGGCTGGTGCACAGATTAAATCCTTTGATAATATTAAACACTTTTATTGAAGAGTCAACCTGCACCAGAGAAGTGTACATGGAGTGTCAGAGGTAGCGTTAGTGTGCGTGCGTTAGTGTGTGCGTGTGTTATTGTGTGCGTGTGTTAGTGTGTTCGTGTGTTAGTGTGTCAGAGTGTTAGTGTGTGCGTGTGTTAATGTGTGCGTGTGTTCGTGTGTTAGTGTGTGAGAGTGTCAGTGTGAGCGTTCGAGCGCATAAGAAAGAGTGATAGGGCGAGGGATAAAAGAGGGGATGGGGTTTAATAACACCAAGCGAGCTTAATAGAGTGCACGTTGAAGGTTACGAGAACAGATTCTATTGACCAGAGATAGAGAGAGAGAGAGTTAAAGTGACCGTCGTGCATAGAGGAAGGGAGAGAAAGAAAGATGGAAACAGCACTAGTGCACCGACCACGAGGATGAGAGATTTGAGATTAATTAGAGGTGGGGACAGAGACAGTGCTAGAGGATTGAGATTAATCAGAGATTAGGACAGAGACAGTGCAAGAGGATTGAGATTAATCAGAGGGTGGGACAGAGACAGTGCTAGAGAATTGAGATTAATCAGAGGGTGGGACAGAGACAGTGCTAGAGGATTGAGATTAATCAGAGATTGGGACAGAGACAGTGCTAGAGAATTGAGATTAATCAGAGGGTGGGACAGAGACAGTGCTAGAGGATTGAGATTAATCAGATATTGGGACGGATACAGTGCTACAGAATTGAGGTTAATCAGAGATTCGGACGGATACAGTGCTACAGAATTGAGATTAATCAGAGATTGGGACGGATACAGTGTTAGAGATTTGAGGTGCTGAGTTCCCCGACATCAGGGAATATGTCTTGGTCTGCAACAGTGGCATAGCTAGGGGAGGGAGAAGGGGGTCCAAATTCGAAATTCACCCCAGGCGGTCACTTGAGGGGGAACCAAATTAGTGTCCGAATTTTTTTTTACATTAAATATTTCGCTCCCGCCTTGTATGTGGGGCCCCCAAAGAGGTTAAGTCTACCTTGCACCCAAACCAGTACGAATTCGTAGCTACGCCATTGGTCTGTAGGAGACCGAAATAAAGAGTGTTTTTTAAGATGGGGTATAACAGATTTATTTATTCTGAGAGAGGAGGGGCGGAAATATTTGTAACTGAGGTATGAAATATTGTTAACGGAAGTATGAAAGATTGTTAAGGGAGGTATAAAAAGATTTTCGGGGGAGGTATGAAAGATTTTTATGGGAGGTATGAAAGATTGGCAAGGGAGGTGTGAAAGATTGTTAAGGGAGGTGTGAAAGATTGTTAAGGGAGGTATAAAAAGATTTTGGGGGGAGGTATGAAAGATTGTTAAGGGAGGAAGGGAGGTATAAAAAGATTTTGGGGGGAGGTATGAAAGATTGTTAAGGGAGGTATAAAAAGATTTTGGGGGGAGGTATGAAAGATTTTTAGGGGAGGTATGAAAGATTGGCATGGGAGGTGTGAAAGATTGTTAAGGGAGGTGTGAAAGATTGTTAAGGGAGGTATGTAAGATTGGTGAGAGAGATAGAGGAGATCAACAAGAGAGGAAAATCCGGTGGGGGGAGAGAGTGAGAGAGAGAAATTGGTAGGTTGGGAGTTAGAGAGTGGCGGAGATTTAGAGTTACGCGTTGAGAGGTGAGCACCACGCAGCGTTACCCCTCCCAACTCTTCGTACTCCCCTCCCACAAAACTCTCTTGTACTCCCCCCCCCCACACACACACAAGCGCAACGAGAGTGAGTGAGTTTGATGCCCGCCAGTGATGCGGCTCGCGGGGGGAAAAGGGGGGAGAGGGGGCTATTCAAGTTTCTGCCCAGACAATTTGCTCGTCGTCTGCAACACAAACCTGTAAAAGGACCTCGCGCTGGCCTCGCCCTTCACGGATATGTCCATCCCGTAACTCGTGCTCAGCAGTGTAAATGATTTTAGCAGCGCGTGAACTCAAGACTCGTGAAGTACGGGGCAGTGTTTATTAGGCGCCTGTCCAAACAGTTCTGACCTTCTCTGAGAGGTAAGGATTTTTTCCTTTCTGCTCTGAAAAGACTACATTAGAGAGAAAACACACACATTATGCTTGTTTTGTTATGATAGTATGACCATTGTTATTTTAAAAATCTATATAGTAAGAAAATGGACTGTTCTTTTGGAGCAATACACTACAAGATTCATTGATGCCACACAATAGCTCATATAGTGGCAGTATGTAGAACTATAAATAACAGACGCTCCAATACAGAAGAATATTGCGTCCTACTATTAACCATCGCTTATTACCTATGTGACGCCCAGGGAATGGCTTAACTTGCCGCCAAATCTTATTTTTTTTAATGTATTTTGTAGGCCTGCGGTAATTAATTATTAATTTCTCGATAATCGTTAAAATATTTTAACGAATTAATTATTTGTTAACGATTAATCGACCCATCACTTACAAATTATTGAAAGTCAAAATGTAAAAAAATAATAATAATAATAATAATAAATAGTGGCCGATAAATAATAACAAATTTACTTACGCTTTTGGTTTTAAACTATTGACTGACGGAAATATTCAAAATGTTGATAAAGTTCGCCTACCGTGGTTCTAACACTATGCCTACTTATGAAACTAAATTAAAAGCGTATTAAACTAATGGCAGTAATGGAGTCTGACTCAGAGACATAAAATAACGAAAGCTCTTCTAATGAATTACTGCGTTACAAAATGGAGATGAAAGTTCCTGAATCCAACAACCCTTTACAATGGTGGCAACTTAATGTACACCGATATATGATGTCATCCCTTGTCAAGACCGTTTTTTGCATACCATTTACCTCAGTCCCATGTGAATGATTGTTCAGCTCGGCTGGTTATATTGTTAATTAGACCCGCTCGGCTGGTTATATTGTCAGTTAGACCCGCTCATCACTTGAACCAAATAATGTCATAACATTTGTCTTTTTGCGTAGTTGGTTAAAATATGACGTGTAAAGGAGACATTCCAGTGTTATTTATATTTTCAACAAGATCGTTCAATGAGTGTTACCTATGACATCATAGGTTTTAATTTTTGGTTTTAATCTAAATTAACGATTAATTAATAGTTAGTCTTTCAAAAAGTAACGATGAAATTTAAATTAATCGTGAACAGCCTTAGTATTTTGTTTTGTTGATGACCCTTGTTCAAAATTCGCCGATTAAAGCGTATATGCAAGTTAATGAACAATTAGGTCTCTTGGTGCTCAACTAGAACCTTTCAAATATTGGTTTCCGGAAAATGATACATATCATCTTTTACTAAATGGATCAATTTCAACGAGAAAGGTGGGGAAGTTCATGTTATTGAATGCAAGTTCGTTTACTTGAACAATAATATCACAATGTGCAGTCATTGTAGGCCGGGGTGGGGGGCTATGAACTAAGTATTTCCTCTTCAGAATTCACTGAATTCACTCGAAATAAATTGAAGATTTAGACAGTTAGACGAGAATGAAAACTTGAGCAATATTTCAGAACAACACTAATGAGTAAATCAGAAGAAATCTATACAGATGAGTCAGGACAACCTGTGGCATTAAGTCAAACGAGTTTATGCTTCCCCCTCCCCCCGCCCCACTCCGTTTGACCTCGATCATTAGTGCTAATTAAATTTCGCCAACATAAAAGTTTAACCTGGGGTCAAAAGGTGAACACCTTCCTGATACTATGCTAACATATTTCGACATTTTCTAAAGACGAGTGCGCCACCTTCGATCAAGGGAGGGGACCATGACCGCCTACCTTCTAGATAAATGGTTACTCATACGTAAGAGATTCCCCTCGGGTTATCAGTTTTGTTGGTTGTAAGTTTAACATCTTTTCTGGTGGTTATTATTTTTTTTATTATTATTTTTTTTAATTTTTAAAAAAAAATTATTTTTTTTGTCTTAGTGGGAGAGGCAGGTAACACATTTTGGTGGAATGAATGTTAAATTGCTTCGCTGTTGTCACTTAATTACATTTATTATTTATCTCAAACCCTTTCCTCCAAAAATGCTTGAGTATTACAAGCTATGAACCTTGGGAGCAAAGTTATAAACTATCAGTACCATAGAATTATATAACCAGCCTATCAACAGACTTGATAGGAGGAATTGGAGACGTGGGATACGTCTAAGCCATACAATCATTGATAGATACACTGTGGGCTACGTGTGTATGGGAGGTAGGCCGTCTTCACATCTATGTGACAGTAGACCACCTTCACATCTATGTGACAGTAGACCANGTGTTCACTTGTCCGTGTGTTCACTTGTCTGTGTGTTCACTTGTCCGTGTGTTCACATGTCAAGTGTTCGGTTGTCTTGTGTTCAGTTGTCTAGTGTTCACTTGTCTTGTGTTCACATGTCCGGTCACCCAATTGAACGTGGCTTCCATGTAGGCCTACATGAAATACCTTGAACCTTAATTAAAAGCACTGGACCTGGAGGGGGGAAATAACACTGTTTACAACCAATGTAAAACCAAATTTCCAAATACCAACAAATGTTTGACAACCAATTCCTGGGAGTAAAAAATTCCACGCCTGAACATGGCTTGGTAACTTGGTAGGTAATGTTTTTAATAATAAATAAGATAATGTTAAAATGTGAATTATCTATAACTAAAACTATCTTTAATCATAAATCAGTTTCACTTCAACTTAAAGAATAAAAATATAACGTTTTTGGTTGTTTTTTAAACTGTCCACATGGTCATCATAATACTAATAGTAATAGTATACTTCAAATATTAATATTACTACTTGTCAAGGAGTTTCACAATCACAAGGAGCTACCTGAGGTCCCCTTTTTCTATGATTGCCCTATGTATGACTATGCCTACACTCTACACTTCTTTTTTATTTACATAAATCATAGGCTAAATTAAATTTAAATGATATAGTGTAATAGTATAGTATATCTATGATATAGTTTTAGCCAAAGGAGCCTTGTCAAGACATTCATTCAGTAACCTAACTATATAGGTTATTTGATGATTGTATAATTATAATTATAATCTACGATATGTTACAATATGTAACTGTAATGATTTAAGTAAGAACTAGATATCAAAATAGTAAAAAGACTAATATTAATATTAATATGAATCATGAATTTTAAAAAATAAAAAATGGGAGACTATTTGGAGCATGTCAATGTCTTTCAACTCAAAAAAGTGTCAAGAAAATTGAGAAATTTGTCTTCAAAATAGATAGTAGAGTTGCAAGAATAATTTACTGATTAATATTAAAATACAGTAATCATAATTAAAATTTAAATAAACAAACTACTAAAATAACTAGATTAGAATAACCCTAGAACACTAGAGGCAGAGGTGAAGGCGAGTCTGAATAGTCTGATTGATATTGATAATTACTTAGACTTAAGTCTTAATTTATATTTGTTCCATTTGCCATGATGATTTGCCATAATCAAAATTATATTTATAGTAAAAAAAAAAGTATAGTGACTTAGTATAGTATAGCCGCTAATCAGCCTAATGCCATTTGAATTTTTTTCTTTTTTTTTTCAGCTAAACTTTTTGCAAAATCAAACTTTTTTTTAACGAACGGCGAACGCATAGTATAGACTATAGAAAAAAATAGTATAGAAACCTGTTTTAACTTAAGACTAAGAAAGAAAACCAACACGCCTATTAATGAGTATCAATGTAATGATCAACATCCAGAACTCAAATGTAAAAAGTTATATTTAAATAACAACTAGTGAGACTAGTGCACCAGTCGTTTATTACTTACTTCAAATGCCTATACTATACGCCACTATAGGCAGTGGCTATTGAGACGCTAGCGTCTTAATAGCCCACAGGCTATTGAGACGCAAACAAAATAATAAGCCAATGAAAATTAAGTAGTCGTCCTTGACTGACATCACGCACCAAGTGGGGTAAGGGAGGGGGTCATGCATATGTGACGGTGTGTGAGAGAGTGTTAAATATTATGTAAATTAGCGACTTAAAATAAAACTTCTAGAAAAATGTTCGATAGCTTGCTATTTCTTTAAAAAAAAACAAATTACACAAACTATTTGGGTAAGAAGACATAAATTTAAGCTTTATTTATGAACTAATACTAATAGAAGTAGACGTTTCGGCTAAGGCTAAGGGCACTAAGGCTAATGCCTTCATCAGTACAATAACATAAATAATTACTTACATAAATCTTAAAACATATTATATGATAAAAAATGAAAAGAAGGGGGAAACAAAAACAAAGAAGGACACAGAATATAGGGAAAAGGAGGAAGTTAAAGTATCTAAAGTAACAGTGAAAGCCACAACGGGAAAACGATTTTGCGTATGGATGCGTATAGGGGGAGGGGTGTCTCCACTGAATAGATACTTACGCACAACAAATATAATTTGCATAATACCAAGCCTAGTAACGTAAACCGCGCAGACTCTAACGGCATTTGTAACTGACTGACTGAGTCAAGACTGATATGCAATAATGTTTTATAAATTATATTTAAATGCAATCGAAATTCTGAACTTTTAAATTCAGATAAAACGGAAACGTTCACACATTGCTAAAATATATCCGTCTGATTTATATTTCCATTTCTTGAAATTAGTAGATGTTTCTCTTTCGCCCAGAGTTTCAGCCGTTAAGTTATATAAACATAACGGGATGGCGATTTCACTGCTTATATCTTTATATTTTATAAGTTTTTTCGCCGTCCATGAATGACGCCATGCGATTTTTACCCCCCCCCTTTCCCCATTGTTACAAAACGTAGACCCCACTCTCCACAATATGACGACACAAAACTCTGATCCCCCCCCTAAAAAAAAAAGTAAACATTTTTTTTTTAAAAATTACCACGTTTTAATTAACATTTTTGTCATAGAAATATGTAATATGTATTTAGTTCAAGTCTTCACTCTAAGTCTAGTATCGTTAACACGCGTGAAGCCATTGAAAATGTAACTAAATAAATTGTGAGCAATCAAGTGGAACTTTTATTTCAAGTAGCACAATTTGATTTCTTAAACGTCGCCACACCCCCTTGTCTTACATCCTCACTAATGCGTTACCCTTCTCCGCCCCACCCACAGGCGCTTGACGTCATGCATGGGCGGCCCCTTCATGCATTGTTGAAGACAATAAAATTAGAACTTTCTATTACTTCTATTGTATTTTTACAATAAATTCCACATGAAAAACACACTGTTACATTTAAATATGTATTTACTGTAAGGCAATAGAATATTTTTGTAGAAATTTTATTTTAAGTTGCGCATTTAGCGGCATCTACATGTGACATCATATCTAACACACTTACACACATCGTCACAAAGGCATGACCCACTCCCTTAACCCACTTGGCGCTAGTTATCAGTCAAGGACGACCCCTAAATAGGCCAACCTTAAATACTTAATTTTCATTGGCTTATTTTGTTTGCGCGTCTCAATAGCCTGTGGGCTATTAAGACGCTAGCGTCTCGATAGCCTGTGGGCTATTAAGACGTTAGCGTCTCAATAGCCACTGTCGCCACGATAAGGCGGAGGTCAATTACTATTAGTACTAGACGTACGTAGTAGTAGTACAAGTAGTAAGAGTTATTATTTTAGTACTAGAAACAATCCTACCTCTTACAACCGAGACGGGCATCGAGATTGAAATGGAAACTGCTAATCGATTACGGAGAAGGCGGGTTGCGTCCATAAAATAAGTACGGTACGATAAAGAATGCGCAGTGCGTCCTGATGTAATTAACTTTAAATAAATTAAAACCCACTATAAAATCATCAAAACACTCTAACAGATTGGAAAGCACATATTTATTGATGATTACCTGAAATAGTTTTCAAAAAGTAACAAACGTGCTGGCCGCGAAACTTGTTTGAGAAAATAATAATTTAATTCGAATGCATTATGCATCTCTGAATTATCTTAGATATACAGACGCTCCTTCTATGCAGAAGATAATTGCGTCACAGACCATGAGAGATGATCTGTTGGCAAGTGATGCAGCGGTCACAGGCCACGGCTATAGGGGTTCCACGCATTACCCCAGCCGCCTAACTATTGTCTAGTTAGGTACCCATTCGGAGCTGGGTGACTCGGGGACTCCTCAGGCCGCGAGAGCAAATCCTCACCTTCGTGTGGATTCGAACCCGTAACCATCGGTATGACAGTCGAGAGCGCTACCTCTCGACCACCACGTCCCACTTAATTGACTTAGAAGTTTGCGCTTCGTTCATTTTCCGCGTTTTCTGTATGATCTGTAAGATCGGGGAAAAATCATTCGATGAACCAGTTCAACCAGACAAAACACTTCAAAAAGGCTTTTAGATTTTAAAAAATTAAGCTATTTAATTTTAAAGCCCCCAAACAGGGTTTGCGGTATGCTTTATTTCTCCAGACTTACGCACGCATACGAGTAACTATAGTCAATATAGGCACAGAGGTAAATTTTGTAAACATTTTCTAATGGTGGTGTGCCTCGGGATTTTTTTAATGAAAAAAGTGTGCCACGGCACAAAAAAGGTTGAAAAACACTGCTCTAAACTATAAGCCAGTGTTTCTCAATCTGTGTGTCGCCAGTGGCATAGCTAAGGTCATCTGCGCCCGGGGACACGAAACTAAATATGCGCCCCTTCTCGGACTAACAGATTCTAGGGACTCACTGAGCCCCCAAGAAAATTTTGAAATTTTACGGTCTATATGGTTCATTTTCGAAGCATCTGTATTTGTAATGAAATAGAATAGATTACAGGCTAATAAATCTCTATACCACTTTAAACAATTTATTTGAAAAACAAGTAATAAAAACTGGAATTAGTATTTAAACGCAATGTCCAACAAAGAATTTTCGACATTTTTATTTAAGGGAAATCATTCTAGACTAGAGTCATACCAAGAATGTGTCAATAGAATGCACACTGTGCAACAGTCTTACATTAGCATTAACATAGCGGGAAAACCCCACTAACTATCATTCTAGATTACATTAAAAATCAAAAGTACATGTAATTTCAAATCAATTCTTCTGAAAACTAAACAAAACAATTATTGCGATCTAAAATTGCTGCTAAAATTACGGGAGTCGAACGAAATTTTTTTCCCCAAAAATTCCTTCTCCAACAATGTTCTAAATATTACAAGCAATTGTTTTTCATTGGTTTCAACAGGATTGATGTTCTGTTATGGTTGCGAAAAATTGACAAATACTGCAATTTTTCGTTTTTTTAAATTTTATTTTCCAGGAAATCCAGTAAACCTTTTCGGTAATTGTTTTAGCCCGTGCACATTTGTCGAACCTCATTAACATATTTGCAAAAGACCCGAACCCTCTATCAGGAGTAGTTGCTGTTCAAAGCTTGAAAAGACGGGTCGAAAAAATCAAAATATATAAACGCAGTTTGTCGTGAAGGGAAATTGCGTTAAAAATATATACTCTATAAAATATGACTGGAATAGACATAGTAATCAACAAATTGATCCTCCTTGATTCGCCTATCGCAAAACTTGTCAATCACGTTGTGAACATTAATATTCTTAAGTGTTCCCCTTCGATACTAACAAGTGCAAGATCACTCAAATGATCTTGTTCCATTGAGCACGTAATTAAGACAAAATAAGCTTCAGTTTGCTGAAGGACCACTCACAGCTTACAATGCAAACTGCAATTGTTTGAAGTATTTGCAACGAAATGCGCAGATTTGGGAATACGTTATCTGCATATGAAACAATAAAAACAAAAGAAGATCCAAAAGAGCTTCCGGTAGAACTTCAGTCCGGGTTCTGAGCTGCATTTTGAAGTCTCTGATTTCTGTTCATAATTCGTGACCATTGACGTCAGTGTCGTTGAAATTTACAATCTCAGCAATTTTGATGAAGTGTATTTATATTAATTTGTCTCATCGAGTTAGTTTTGATGTCTAGACTAGTAAAAATCCAATTTTGGTGATAAGGTTTTTTAGACGTAAATACCGTATTATTTCTCACGTTGGAGTCTATCAATTATGCTGTTCATAACACCTAAAATCTCTTCCTCTGCAGAAAGTCCTGCTGGGTCGCCAACAACTTAGGCTACAAGTAAGGATTTTCAACGCTATGGTGAAACCAGTCCTGCTATATGGAGCTGAGACATGGAGAACAACGGCTGTAAACCTGACCAGAATCCGGTCCTTCGTTAACAGTTGTCTAAGAAGGATTCTCAGAATTCACTGGCCGGACAAAATCAGCAACCGGGAACCGTGGCAGCGGACGAAAGAGAAACCCTTTGAGGAAGAGATTCTTCAAAAGCAGTGGAGGTGGGTCGGTCATACACTAAGGAAACCTGCTTCTAATACAACAAGGCAAGCCCTGAAATGGAACCCACAGGATAAACAGATAAGAGGCCGTCCAAGAAACACTTGGTGCCGAGAATTGGAGGCAGGCATCAAGAGAATTGGCCATGATCCTGGAGAAACTGGCCCAGGATAGAGATGCCTGGAGGTCTCTTGTAGGTGGTCTATGTCCCAGGAGGAAGTGCAGACGCCGACGATGATCGGTGGATGTCCTTCATGGACGAGAAGGCTCAACAGCAGAAAGCCCTGCATCTCTTGCCAATTGTTCAGGCAACCTCCAGTGTCGTCTAATCCTTCTGTCAACCTCGATTCCCCAAGTTGTTCATCTTGTTTTTTCATTGTCTACCGAAACCTGGCTCCAATTATCACAAATGTTGACAAGTTCTTGCTCTAGCTTTCAAGATCAGATGCTGCTTCCTTGAAATTCATTGTATGATCCTGCAACCGCCTCTGGACAAGATCAATTTTCCCAAATACTATGTTTCAGTAATGTAACAAAACCAGGAATTTAAAGTTTAATATACCTGCCAGCCTGCCAGCAAAGTTTCTGCATCACTTCTGGTGTCAGGCGTCATAGCTGCATCTTTTGATAATTTTCCCAGCAGGCCTACTAGTTCATGTAGTCTTCATAAATAGCTTTAACAACTTCTAATCGGCACTCTGGTGTGTTGCAGACTCCCTCTTCACTTTGATTTGGTACAACTCTTTTTAATTCTCCCCAACGAGTTGTTGGACGAGAGAAAACAAATATATATTTGCAACTGATCAGCAACAACAAAACAAAACAAAAACTGGATCCTGTTTAGCTGAGTGAACTCCTGCTAAGTTTAATTTGTGGTTGTCACAGTTGACGAACAATACTCTGTGATTTCTGGCACATATTTGCTGTTGAAGTTCGGATTTATGCCCGGTCACTACAGCAACATTGTCATAACATTGTGACAATAAATTGGTTAGAGGTATAAGTTATCAGATTCCCATTTCTCTACGATAACTCTTTCAAGGCTTGCTGCGTCTTTGGAATGTATCTGAATAAAACCTAAAAATAATTCTTTTACTGTTACTTTTTAGTTTGAAAATCCACAGCCACAAAACTGATGACTCTAGAAAGCTGTTCCAGGTCTCCTATATCGGATTTTGAGTCAAGTAAGATACCGTAGTATTTTTTTTCCTAATCTAACTAACAGCTGATTCCTTACAGTTTATGTAAGAAAGTGGATAAATTCATTTTGGATTTACTGTGATAAATAAGAAACCGAATCTGGATTTTCTCGGGCATGTTTTAGGTGTCTTTTTTAAAAATTGGATCTCACCGAGCAACGAGTTTGATCACAGAGAGAAAGATTCTAACATTTGTATCCTTGACCTTTTGCAGAAGTCCCGCATGGCCACGTAGTGCTAAATTTTGTGAAACTAGATACTTAATAGAGGTTTAAGCGTCTGTTCGTTCAAAAACGACGTCTCTGGTGTTTTCCTAAGCATAGACAGTAGCATTTGTCTGAATCATATATTCTTGAATGTTGTAATCCTGATGGTATGGTTCAAACTTCACGCTTTCGTGTTCTAAGACTGGCGTTGCAGGCGGTTGATAACTGCCGTTATTTGATTCTGATGATGCGGAGTTTGCGACTTCAGCTTTTCTGTCATCTTGGCTCTTTTTAAAAACCTTGCCAGTAATATACTCGTCTCACAGTTTTTATAAGCAATCCTACATTGTGGATGTTTCATTTATTTATGAGTAGAATGGCACCCCTGAATGCTCAATAGGGGCGCAAAAATCATGCTTGCCAACTAGTTTGTAATGAAGATAACTGTGGAGCTTCAAAATTCAACCTTGCCCACGTATTTTAAATATATTAGTTTACATCAAAATACAATTAAATAATAAGTTTTAATTCTCATTTTGTCGCCCCCTAACGTGGCGCACGGGGGCAGATGTCCCCCCTGCCCCCTTCGCTACGCCACTGTGTGTCACGACACATTAGTGTGTCGTTAGAGATTTCCAGGTGTGTCACGAGATTAAGTAAAAAAAAAAAAAAGATAGGGTTCTGAGCTCTGAAGTTATTATCAAATTTTAAAGTAAAGCAAAAAAAAAAAATGTTTGTTAAATAAATCAACTAAGAAATCAGTAACAACGTGTGTTTCGCGTGGGCAATTACGCTACATTCGGTTGGCATCTGTGTACGCCATTTTCTTTTTACAAATTTTCTATCGGTGCTGTTTGCTTGAAATAGTAGTCAGTGAAGAAGTCAATTTGACGATCGAAGAGGAGGAACAGCTGATCGAATTACGACATAATGATCCTACGTATGGAAGAATGTCTGCAGTCTCGAGCCTGCGCTCTTCATGGGGCTTCCCAAAAAAATAAAAACCCTCAGCTATCTGGCTCCATAGGGGACGTAAAAGCTGACCAGCCTCCCCCCCCCCCCACCGGAGCGGTCGCTTCTGAAGCGGCCACCTGGGCGCTCAGGACACAAGGTCGAAAAGGCCTCCCACTAAATTGACCTCCCGAAGGAGGGGTGGAATTTTCCCTACTTCGACTCTCTACCACTTCGGAGCCACCCCGGCAAAGCACACGAGTCTCTATGGTTAGGACCGCCGCAATGCGGGGCATCATCCATGACCTGCCTAGGGTGTGACCCCAGACTGGCAGGTTTCCTCATTGCTGGCGTCCGCTGCGTTCTTAGCGGTTCCTTGGTGACATAACGAATTCGAAGTGTCTGCGTACAACGCGGCAGTGTACCTAGTCAAATCATGGTTTACATATCTGGGATTTAACTCACTGGAAGATGAGGAAAGCGGTAGGATACGGAAGGCAGCATCTGATATGGCTAGACTGTACAAAAGAGTCTTGTCCAATGCCAAACTCACAGCAATGACTAAGCTGCAGGTATACCAGGCCTGCGTACTGAACAGGCTCTTCTATGGATGCGAGTCATGGACCACTTATGCCAGTCATGATAATAGGCTCAATAGCTTCTACCTCAGATGCCTACGCCGCATCCTTGACATCAAATGACAAGAGAAAGTCCCCAACACAGAGGTCCTGGCTCAAGCAAGCATGAGCAGCATTCCAGCCATACTAAGCCAAAGACGCCTCCGCTGGCTTGGACACGTCAAGAGAATCCAAACTGGTCACATACCCAAAGATGTGCTATACAGCGAGCTGGCGACAGGGAAAATGTCGGTTAGTCGGCCATGTCTCAGATACACGGGGATATACAAAACTGGGAAAACCTGGCTGAGGATAGGACCACGTAGCGGGCTATAGTGAAAGAAGGATCACTAAGAGCAGAGGAGCAAAATAGGGATGAAGCAGCTGGAAAAAGAGCGAGGAGAAAGGCCAGACAACTATGCCCCACTACATTCGTGTGTGTAACATGCAGAAGAGACTGCAACTCAAGGATTGCTCTCAGCCACACCAAGAGCTGCAAATAATAAATCTATAATAATAATATAAATCTATCGTCTTTCGTAGACGGACAGATGCCATACATACATATTTATACTATCTACAAGGAGAATAGCAACATAAACCAGCAGTTCCC
>MUZC01004525.1:341596-363654 GCA_002072015.1 Radix auricularia | reverse complement strand
TTTTTGATTACTTGCTTCCGATGATAATTGGCAAAAGAGAAAGTTAAATTTCCAAACTAATGGGGGCTGGGACCCCAAAAACGTTTTTTTTTTCATAATATGAGCTATATAAAAATTGAAAATCAATAATTCTCCTATTTCCCATATAGGTAGAAGAATGAAATTTTTTTAATTTTCAGAGTACAAGCTCCCTACGAAAATTGGCAAAAAGATTGTTAAAATTCACTCTAATTTGGGACCGGGTGCCTAAATACATTTTTCTTATATTAAAAACTGAATTATCACTAACTCTCCAATAGTCCATGTAGTTAGGAGCATGAAACTTTGGGTAACTGTTAAGTACCCTCTCACGACGAATGTTGGTGTAAAAGAATTTAGAAATACACATTCATGGGGACCGGGCCCCAAACAACTTTTTTTTCTAATATGAGTTTTATAAAAATTGAAAATCACGAATTCTCCTATTTCTCGAGTAGGTAGACTCATGAAACGTTGGGGATTTGATAATTACACTTTCACGATGGTAGCAGGTTAAAAAATATTTAAAATATCTCTTACTGGGGGCAGGGGTTGAGGCAAATGTAGTTTTTTTCCTAATATAAAACTATATAAAAACTGAACATCAATAATTCTCCCTTTCCCCATGTACGTAGAAGCATGAAACTTTGTGAAGTTGTTTAATACAATCTCCCGATGAAAGTTGGTGAAAGAGAACTGTAAATTCCCATTCATTGAGGGTCGGGGGCCCAAATATAGCTTTTTCTTATATTAAAAACCGACTCATCACAAATTACACAATTCATCGTGTAGGTAAAAAATAAAATTTTTTGAAGTCGTTGTGTTCCCTCTCACGACGAAAATTGGCGTATTATAATTTTAAGATTCGCACTCATTGGGGAGGGGGCCTCAAAAGCGTGTTTTTTCCAAATATTTGATATATACAAATTGAAAAGCACTATTTTTCATATTTCCTAAATAGGTAAACGCATATTACGTTGGGTGTTTTTTTAAATACACTTCCACGATAGCAGGAGGTGAAGAAATATTTAAAATATCCCTTGCTGGGTGCCATTGGACCATATATAGTTTTTTATGCACTCATTCACTTATCACTAATACTTCATCTTCCCGCAGTAAAGCGCGGGCAAATTGCTAGTTAGTTTATAAATTCCACAAGAGAATGCAACAATTTAAACACGCCAATTTACAATCGTTGTGTGATGTAGGTGAAATCATGAAGAAAAAAGAATTGAAAAAAAAACAAAACAAAAAAACGTATGAGCTTCGGAGTAAAAAGTTATGATAATATTGGATATTTTAATAATGTCACAGTATTTTTTCAGTTCTCAACTTGCAAGAATTACTGTATTTTGCGACGCACAAGATGACACCCTACTTTCCTGCACAAATGTGGGGTTCCTAGAGTATTGGCCATTTTCCTCTTCCAGCGCATAACTAATAATTTTTAGAAAACATGAGATGCGATATCAATGTGATAATTTTAGATCAAATACCTTTGATGTGCATATACTTAGCAGGAAAACTGTCATTAGAAGATCGAAATCAATTTTAGGAATTCTCTTGTATCTAAATATTCTAGGTCTATCAACAATGTAGTATCAATAGCCACATTAGCGAGCTTAATCGCGAAGGTTAATCACATCAAATGGTTTTTTACATTACCGCTGCTTGTTCGTTAGCTGTCTTGCTATGCCATGGCAACTAAACATTTTTTAAAATAAAAATGTAATATGTAAAACAAGCCTAATTGATACTTAATCTTATACTTATAGGGCTTTAAGCTGTGTAGAGGCTCATTTTGCTATCAAATCAGTACAGAGAAAANGTCACAATATTACAAATTAGACCTACACTAAATAAATACTTAAATGATTAAAGAAGTGATTTGAAACATACTTATTTTCAAATAGAATTTTTTTTAGGGGGGGGGGGGTCAAAGTTTTGTGACGTACTTTTGGAGGGGGGGATCTACGATTTTGTGACGACGCGTGACGTAGGTGGGGGAGGGGGTAAAAAATCGGCCAAAATCGCGTGACGTCATTTATGGACGGCCCCTTACACGAACATTGTGGTTTCAAACTATTGACTGACAGGAATGATCAAAATGTTGATAATGTTTGCCTACCATGGTTCTAACACTTCGCCTACTTATCAAACCAAATGAAAAGCATATTAATTATAAACTCTTAATGTGCCATAACGTTTTCGGAAAACTTCCGCCTCAGTGCTGTAAGAATTTCCCGAATTGCAATCAACCGGTTATAAAATTAATAATTAATAAAATTGTGTAAAATCCATTTATATTATTATTGTCATACTGAATGATACTGACGTCATCTTTTAGGATAAGAATGGTTATTTTATGTATCCGAAAGACCGTTTTGAGTTTAAAGCTATTTTTACCTGTAGTTTAGTACAATTACTTTAGTAATAAAGTATAGCAAAATCGCATCTTCGAAAAAAAAAAGTAAAAACTTCCAAAAAACTTATCGAATCGAGCGATAACACTAGCGAGGGAAACAGCCGCCATTGCCGGAAGTCAAAAACATCGTTTTTCACGCACTGAAGAGTTTTTATTTTCTGTAATTTCATTTCTAAAAAGAGTCCTATAGAGTCGCGCAATATCACGCTTTGGTAAAAAACGGTAAACCGCGGATTATCACGCTTTGGCACATTAAGAGTTAAGGGGAGGTGCTGGTCAAAATTCTAAAATTTGTATATAGCGTTCTGAGTGATTTTAAATAAAATATTCTTATAGGGTATAACAATAGATATAAATAACACTATTTTTTTTCAAAAAACTTTTTGGTTTCCATGGAAACTGAAATAAACATCCGCCATTTTTTTTAAGGGTAAATTTCAAAATGCTAAGTTAAGGCTTTTTAAAATTAATAGTTATTGCTTTCAAATTTAAAATATAGATATTTTATCATGTTATGAAACTTTGAATAACGGACTTTTCTATAGATGCTCTAGTTTAGAAAATAAAAATTCACAAAAAGGGTCTCCATTTTTTAGGTCAAAATTATGGGTAATGGGATATATTTTTATCTGTATTTTTCTTTGTAAGGCAGTTATCAAAAAGTTAGGTTATTCAAATCTTTATTTGTGTCTAAAGATCACATAGAAAAAATATGGTGTAATTTGCTCAATTAATTAAAAAGTTATAAGGGTTTAAGTGATCAAAAACATCAAAAGCGAAAAAACTAAAAAAAACACAAAATGTATAGAAAATATTAAATTAAAATTTTATTTTGTATAATTACTGTACATAAAATGATCTAGTAGCTTACGCTCGATCTTACACATTACTTTCTAGCTCCCCTCATCTTTTCCTTAGTGTCCCTTCAAAGTATTTTACTGTAGTTTTTGCTGCTTCGTGCAGTTATTTCATTTTTGGCTCAAAATTACTTTATGGTCTCAATCCCAAAGCTGAATTTTCATTGCACACATAAATGTAGATTTAAGTTATTTTTTAACACTTGATATATTAAGATTTATACACTTTGCTTCAATAAATTGAATTGAATTCACCATAAATAGATTTCAAATTGAAAGTGCTTGGGCCTGTGTTGGAGAGAAATAAAATGTCCAAGTAAACTTCTTTTTTGCAAGGGTTATCTTTTATGTACTATCTACAGTTGTATCATAGCAAGAGCATGGGTTAAATAGCAATCTAGGTCTAGATTTTATTATTAATTCTGTCAAATGCATATCTTGTCTAAGTCTTATTATCTAGTAAAGACTAATACTTATACTATTACTGCTATTACTAGTTCTAGTGACAAAAATATGCTAGCTCATAGAATATTAATATTAAAAAAATTATTTGGATAAAATTTAGCACAGTAGCTGTTAATTTTGTTTTTATTACATGAACGTTTTATGTTCTTATTATTACTAATGGAATAGACGCTTTAGACTTATAAGTAGTATAAGTTATAGCAGTGGTTCTTAACGTGGGTTCGATCGAACCCTAGGGGTTCGGTGAGTCAGTCGCCGAGGTTCGGCAGAGGGAGGTCAAGACAGCACCCGACTCAAGGCATCTATATTACTACTAATAATGAAGGGTTTGGTGAATGTGCATATGAAACTGGTGGGGTTCTGTACTTCCAAAAAGGTTAAGAACCACTGAGTTATAGTTATAGTTTAGTCTTAGTTTGAGACCGAATGCAAGACCCACCTTCATTTTTACATATTTCACGCTAAAGTGATCGATTAGAAAGTAGTTTATATGGTAATATAATAGCATTGTGCTATAGCCCAAATGTCTGAATTTTATAATAGGAAAATAGTTTATCTGAACATATTTTCTACAAAATAAATAATGATCTTAGGTGCTATTGTTCATGGAATAAAATTTTGTTTCACGTAGAAACGGAAGTAATCTACAGTCATTTCCACAGCAATAACCAATCAAAATCCTTGGTTTATTGAAAGGTCAAGGGTTATGCATACGAAATGCGGAAACCCTATAAGTAGGTCAAGAAAGTGTCATTTTTTAAAACGCAAATCAATAAATGCAACGTTGGGTAAATTTTGATTGGTCGGGAATTTATATTTATCTAAATCTAGAGAAATCCAGCTTTCCATTGATATCACATTCGATAGGGTTGGATGATTTCAAGTAAATGAATGGAGTCAATAAAAATGCTGTATTTTGTATCAAAATACGACTTTACACCCCCTTATACTTATAGGGTTAATAAAATGATATTTTAAAATATGTTCTAATACATTATCATAAAATTTTTAATGCTATTTATATTTATTAGAAACCAAATATATCAAAAACTAGAAATACTTAAAAATGTATTTTTTTTGCCAAATTTTGACCAGCACCTCCCCTTAAGCTAATGACTAATGGCAGTAACAGAGTCTGACTAAGAGACCGAAAATGACAACAGCTCTTCTGATGAATTACTGTATTGTGTTACAAAATGGAGATGAAAGTTCCTGAATCCAATGGTAGAAACTTAATGAACACTGATATCCGATGCCGATAATGTCATTCCTTGCCACGACCGTTTTATGCATACCAGTTACCTCAGTTCCCAGTGAATGATTGTTCAGCTTGGCTGGTTATATTGTCGATTGATAAAATGGAAAACTAAATGGAGTATGTCTTTCCACCCAGAAAAGAGTCAACTGTTAAGAGTAACAAAGAAACAAGTAAATTCAAAATATTTCATTCATGGAAAAGAACTAACCCAAAATAAAGATGCAAAATACTTAGGAGTCTAGGAGTCATAATAATTGAGGATCTATCAGGGAATCCCCAGGTCAATGCAGTTATTTAAAAAAAAACTCAGGCTTTATAAAAATAAACTTTTATAAATGTAATAAAGATATAAATTTTACAATAAAACTAAAATGCTATCTCACCTTGGTGAGACCTGTACTAGAATATGCATCTTCTGTATGGGACCCATCCACCAAAGAAAAAATTGATAAACTAGATCAAGTTCAAAAGGAGCTGCAAGATTCATTACTGGAGTATTTTCAAAACTGACAAAAATAACACCATTAGTTAAATCATTAAACCTAGAAACACTAAAGATTAGAAGAACCAAGAGTAAAGTAGTAATCATACATAAAACAATTATTCTAATTTAGAAATACAAAAATACAACACAAAGATAACTTAATACAACTCTCAGATAGACATAAGGATAAAAAAAACTTTCTTATTCCATATACAAGAACAAAGTCATAAAAATTTTCATTCTTCCCATCTGCAATTCTGTCGTGGAATGGGTTGCCTGAAGAAACCAGTAAAACCAACACTTTATTAACATTTAAAAATTTAAAACTCTAATAAGAATGCAGGACTAAACACAAACCATAGATAAGTGCAGGATGCAATAATTTTCTGAATAGAAGGAGGCGTCTGTAACAGATGAGATAAAAACCAAATAATGTCAACAAACTTGTTTTTTTTGTGCATAGTTGGTTAAAAGATGACATATAAAGGAGACATTCCATTGTTATTAAGATTTTCAACAAGAACTTTTAATAAGTTTTACTTATGACATCATAAATTTTAATTGTTGGTTTTATTCGAAATTAATGATTAATTAATAATTTAACTATTAAATTTAAATTAATTGTTAATAGTAATAGCCCAAATTTTAATTAGTTCTATTTCTAACAAAAATCATAATTTTTACTACAAGCAAACAATTTAAATGTAATATAATAACAAAATGTAATATGCACCAACTTGTTTCATATGTACTTAAAGTTTTCCTTTCCATTTGCAGATTGCACCTTCAGATTGCAGGTGGCACTAACTTGCAATAATAAACCATTTGGGAAGCTCTTCTTCAGAATTTATCATAAACATTCATTTTAAAGTTACTGATTTTTAAAAACTAGTTATTTATATTAAGAAAATAAGGCCATCAAATTGTTAGATCAACTGGAAATGCAAATAAAGTATGGCAACTTAGTAACAAAGTGTATTCTGTTTGAAAATTATATCTGTAACTACCAAATGAGTCACTATTAAAAAATTAAAGTGTAGAAAATAACTATTCGTTAAAAAAAAAATTATCTGGCCTCAAATCATATGGTTAGTAAAAAGCATGGAAGAGAGATATTCTTCTCTTTAAATAAAAAAATTAAAATTCTGAAATGTTACCTGCCAGATCTTCAAATCCTCAACTTTCAGAAATAAAAATGAACTAAACTTCAATGACAGGACACTAATAACAATATGTCTGGTTTAAAAATTGTCACTAGTAACTGTATTACTCAGCCAATCATTTTGGGTGATCTGGCTGGTGCAAATCTATTGACAACAGCTGATTTGAACAGAAATGAAAAAAAAATGGGATCATCAAACAAAACAACATTGCCACATATAGATATGTCCTCTTTACTGAATAGTCAAGTGCTAAATGTTATACCAGTTTTTGTACAATCTGATAATGACTTGCTGAATGTTTCTGATATATTTCCATTTGATGCCAATAAAAGCAATGACAGCACAGATGTAAGACAGGCATGTGAAAAATTAAATCTAAAAAGGTCAGACACAGCATCCTCATGTGCTAAAATGCCTTTGCTTTCATCGTCAGACACCATGATTCTTGACACATCAGACACTTTGCAAGTCTCAGTATCAAACTTATTTGATGAACAGTTGGAAGATCAGTTGTTATTAAAAAATGTGTCAACTTTAAAAGATAAGTCTTTCAATTTGATCAAGAATATTTCTGAAGGATCTGTGGCACTTGAAAGCATTCAAACAATCAGCTTATTTAAACCAGAGCCTGAAGAAGTTAATGAAGTGAATAATGCTATTTTTGAGCAAACAGATACTGCATGCACTTCAAAAATAAATGAAATTGCCATTATTGGAGCTGAAAAGATTCCACAGTCTATTTTTCTTTTAATTAAACAGCAAAGAGAAAATGCATTAATTCAGAATGGCATAATTCATTTAAATGATATAGTTGTTAGAGAGCAAAAAAAGAAGAGCAATGGCTTTGGATTTAAAGCTATGGAAAATGACACAGAAAATAATGGGACTGATTCATTTTTGTGTGGAAGTGAAACAAGCGTTAAAAAAGGTAGACATGCACTACACAAATCTGATACTATTATTTTACCTGTGGACAGCAATTTTGGAAAAGAATGTGATCTCATTCATGCCGATACCATTATTCTACCAAGTGACCAAGATATTAGGGTACGGCAAGGAGAGGACAAATTATCAGAAGGATTCAGTTTGAACTCTTTGTCAAATGGTAGTGCTGGGACACAAGTAGCTCTGAGTACCATTGAGTCATTTTCAGACAGGCAAGCCTCTTCAGAAACAAGCACTAATCATTTTCAAGTATTGCACACTTCTAATTCTGTGATCACTGGTGAAAGTTGTAACAAATCTTTATATTTAATGACAAGTGATGGTCATTTGACTGCTTTGGGATATGTCACAACTGATCGGAATACACTAACTACATTAGGAATAATGAAAACTGTTGACGTTAAAGAAACTCAAACAGAATTAGTGTTTGGCAAAGATGATCTTTTCTTTCAACCAGTCAACACTTTTCAGAATGGTAACAACACTAACACGCAAGGAATTTCCAGTACGTTACAGACTGAAGAGTTAACCTTGAGGCCTCCTGTGACTCCAGCATCTGTTGTAAGTTATGGCAATAATCAAACAAGTATAACTGCCCTCACTGAACCTTCACATCAGAGTCATGCATTAACAAGAAACTTATTGCCCAGTTCCAAGCAGAACCATAATGTGATTAGTTCATTGCAGACAACAAAACCATCTATTGTGGATCAGTCAATATCACTTGATAAATCAAAATTTAAGTGTTTGGACTGTAATGAAGAATTTAAGAGTAAACAAGAGCGCAATAAGCATACCAAAACTCATGCCAAGTTATTTAAGTGTGATTTATGTAATGCTAATTTTACACGTATGGGAAACTTTACCAGACATAGAAAAATTCACAACCTACAACCTGAGGTGAGTTTGAATTTGGTGTAATTTTTTAAAGTTTTTGTAACAGAAATTCAAGCAAAATTTCAATACAGTCGAACCCACTTATCTCGACCTCGGTTATCTCGCCAACCCTATTATGTTGACGCTTTTGAAGTGGAACCGCGAAGTTCTCTCTTTGTCTAAGCATTTTCTCATCGGTTATGTCGCTTCTTTTATGACGCTGAACCCTAATATCTCGAGTACAAATGATGGCAAAATTCGCCACTTTACGTCGGTTATCTCGATTATCAATTATTGTCAAGGCATTTTGTTTTTCTCGGACCGGCCAGTCGTTAGAAGAAAAGCCTGTATTACTGTCCGGTCGGTATTTTCCCTTAAATTTTTTAGAACCAAGAAGGGGAAGGTGTAAAATTTCCACCTTACGGTGTCTGCTGGTGACATCACAGCCTGCTTGTGTTCAGCTCTCTGCGCTGTGTTACTTTTGGTATTATGCTTCGCTTAGTAAGCAATACTTTTTTTACATAAAAAATCATTCTCTAGCAAACTCCACTAACAGTAATGTCGTGAATTTTTAAATTATTTATAGATTGGAATATTATTATTAAGAAAATGCGGTGATGTCACTGTCGCTCGCGTGTTGGCTCTGGTATTCTGCAGTAACACAACAAAAAATTAACTCCAGGTAATAAGCTAATATATTGACTAAATGAAGTTAAGGTTAACCGGTCCTGACTAAACAGATGAATAGTTGGTGCACATATGCCTTTTGTTGTTAGTAAACATGTATGTTTATTTTTATAGCATGCCGATCACTTCATCAAACAAATAACGGCAAGCTTTTTTTTTATTTAAAAAAACACCAAAAACATGTACATTCTCATTTATTAAGGCAAAACATGTACATAAAGAAATTTCAAGCACGTGTTAATATTTTGCCACCATATTGATTGTCGTTTATCTCAATCCTCAGTTATCTCGACCCTTTTCTGCAAAGCTCTAGGCCGTCGACATAACTGGGTTCGACTGTATTGCCCCCAAACAATTATGTCATAAAATCATAATTAGACCAGTTATTCTTTATATTATGAGCAAGTTTTTAATTTTTAAATGTAAAGTTTTTTTTAAAAAAAATGTTCCTTTTTTTATGCACTTTTATCTCTTTCTAAGTCTTTTCAAAACAATCAGAAATTTTGTACATATATTACTTAAATGTTTATTTGTTCATAAACATTCAATTAAAAATAAAATATACAAACATTGTCTATTTAATAAACAAGAAATATTTTTATTTGCAGAGTATTAACTTGTTTAAGTGTGATGATTGTGGCAGAGAGTTTTTACAGCGCTGTGATTTGAAACGCCACCTGCTGATCCATGCTAAGCAGGAGCCACATCGATGTGAAAAATGTGGAAAAGGTTAAAAGAAAAATTAAGTCTTTAAAAAAAATATTTTTCTTTTACATTTCGACGTAGTTTAGTTATAACGTATTAAATGTCCTGACAAGGTAATTTAAACAAAAAATTATTTTATTCTGGCATTCATCATCATCATCTATGGTACCACAGCACATGTAGGGCCCTGGCCTGTTTCACCACATCGTTCCATTCGGTGTGTGTCCATTTCCACATCATCGATCCACCTCAGTCTTTGGCGACCAGTGAGAGAGCCGTCTGCCTATAGGCTTCTGCCTGTAAAACTGTAAATAACTTTTGCTGCTCTACATTCTGGCATCCTTTCAACATATCCTGCCCAGCGTAGTCTTCCTTTTTTAATCATTGTGACTATGGGTGGGTCTTTGTGCAAAAGGTAAAGTTCTTGCTATGTACAAATTCTCCTGATATCATTTTCTAACACCAGGCCTTATATTTTCTGAAGGATTTTCCTCTCCCAAGTGTTGAGAACTGGTTCTCTGCTTTTCTGGTCAGGGTCCAAGTCTCGCTAGCTTAAGTTACTACCCGTCTTATGATAGTGGTGTTTATTTTAAGAAAATATAGGTAATTCCTGTTTACACTATTGTATGGTGTTTTGTAGTCCACATATAATTGGTTATGTTGATGTTATATTCATGGCATTTCTCCAGGAGACATCTTATAATAAAAATGTGATCTGTGGTTGACCTATACTGACTGAATTAATCTGGTATTAACATGGGAATTTCTTGTTTTTTCTCAAAAACTGACACCAAATAATGTCTCTTACTGGAAGAACTATTTTAAGCAATATGTATGAGATGTGTTATTTAAAAATGTATCTGGTACATCCCACCCACTTCACCACATACATAAAGTATATAATATATATATATATATATATATTAGGGCTGCGGAAATTATCGATTAATTTCTTGATTAATCGGTAAAAAGTAAAAATTTTTATCAATTAAAATTATTTTCATCGATAAAATAGCGATTAAATTGGAGAGTTTGTTTTCAATAATTTTTCTGATTTAATAATAAATGATTGATTATTAATAATTAATAATATTTTGCTTTTTTAAGTACAAACTTCTCCATTTAAAAAATAAGATTTGTTAAGTGTAAACTTTAAATAAGCTCTTATATTTAAATAATGTTAATTGCCTGTTTTTGTTACTTCCCTTGAAGTTTTCAGTTTAATGACGTCATACATCTTATTTTTAGCTTCAACAAAATTATTGATTAATTATTCGGTAAGTTTTCAAAAGTTAACGATTAAATTTAAATTAATCGATAACAGCCCTAATATATATATATATATTAGGGCTGCGGAAATTACAGATTAATTTCCTCGAATAATCGGTAAATTATTTTATCGATTAAAATTATTTTAATCGATAAAATAGTGATTAAAAATAAAAATTGTTTTTTTTAAAAAATGTTCCATTTATTAATAAATAATTTATAATAAATTATATTTTTTTACGTACAAACTTTTCCGTTAACTACATGTAGTAGGTGTAAACTTTAAAATAACCTTTTTTAAAAGGACAATGATATACAAAAAAAAATTGTTTTTAATTATTTAACAATAACAAATCTTAAATTCATTGACATTATATTGAATTACTTCTCCTAACAATGTTATATCTTTTAAATTAAATGAAATTAAATACTTAGGTTATAGCCATAAAAGGGTTCAAAATGTGAAGGAAAACAACCAAGTGAAAAAAGTGATCATGAGGTCTTAGAAGAAAAACCATAACTTTTGAACAACTTGGGATAAACAGATTACCTTTTTCTTTTTGTTAATCATCAAACAATTTCTATATGGCTGTATTACTTTTATATTTTAAAATTAATTTGACATTGTCATCCAAGTGCCTAAACTTTAATACGTTATTTAACTTATCTTCATTGCTAACTAGGTTTTAAAAATAACTTTAAAAAAACTATGAATTGCCTGTTTTTATTACTTCTCTTGAAATTTTCAGTTTAATGACGTCATACATCTTTTTTTCTAGCTTCAACAAAATTATCGATTAATTAATCGGTAATTTTTCAAAAGTTAACGATTAAAATTATTTATTAATATATATATATATATTCTCAGAATTTAGCAGCATGCTACAAAATCCAGTTAATTGCTCCTTAGCTTTAAGTGATATAGTTATTAATGACTGAATTGCCATTGCACATGAAAGAGGATTATTGTTTTTTGAGAAATGTTATATTTTAGGGCTGCGGAAATTACCGATTAATTTCTCGATTAATCGGTAAAAAATTTTATCGATTAAAATTATTTTAAAAGATAAATAATAAGATAAAATAACAATTAAAATTAAAGCAAAATGTTTCTTTTTTTTTTTGATTTATTAATAAATAATTATGATTAATAATTAATAATATTTGTTGGTTTTTTTTACGTAATAACTTCTCCATCTAAAGGAAACATGACGAACGTGAAAACTTTAAGTAACCTGTTTTATAAGGACAATGATATAAAAAAACAACATTGTTTTTAATTAATTAACTATAACAAAATTTAAATTCATTGAAATTATATTGAACTTTTTATATTTATATATTATATCTCCAACAATATTATAGTTTTAAAATTAAATTAAATACATAGCTATGGGCTTTTTTTTTTTAAAGGGCATTAAAGGGCACAAAATGTGAAGGAAGACAACATAGTGAAAAAGTGATTATGAGGCGAGGTCTTAGAAAAAAACGACTTTTGAAGCACTTGGGATAAAAAGATGATTTTTATGTTTTTGTTTATCATCAAACAATTTCTATATAGCTGTATTGCTTTTATATTTTAAAATTAATTTGAAATTAATTAATCGGTAATTTTTAAAAAGTTAACGATTAAATTTATTTTAATCGATAACAGCCCTATTATATTTATATTGTGTCATACTGCTCTAAAATGTTTGACATTGAAAGAATATTTATCTCTAGTTTGCAGCAAGCAGCCTTATCAGTTATAATAGTAAAGATGAAAATAGGAGTTTTAAAAGTATTAGATCTTTAAATTATCTTGCTTTGTAAAGGGTTTTAAAAAGTGTTGTTTTTTTTAATCACTAAAACTAAAGAAATCTGTTATTTTCAGTCTATATTTTCTAACCACCGATATTTCTCTTATACTTATATATTTTGAAAGATATTCATTTCAATTAGTTTTATTTTTTAAAAGGTTACATAAGGCACAGTGACCTGGTTGTTCATATGAGATTCCACAACAAAGACAAAGCATTCAGATGTACAATGTGTGATAAAAAATTCTTTCAAACAGGTTTGTACTAATTTTAAACATTTTTCCAAATTTTAATTTCAGAGCCACCACATGGAGTTTTAAACCATCTGACTTCAAGGGTCTTAAATATTGAAAGGGAGGGGGAAAAAATTAGCCTGATTACTTAAGAAAGCACTTTATTTTTTTAAAAAGTGGCAAGGGGCTTCCAAAGGAAGTGCAATTTTTTAAAAACAAGTTGGGTTAAAACATTTATTCTCCCAACAATCTATGCTTTTCTGATTAAATCTTTAAAATTGTTATTATAATTTAACTAATTTCATTTTTTGTTTAATTATTATTAATTTTGATTTAATATTTAGCTATAATTAATTTATCCTCTTATATTTTGCACTGAGTTGCTTAACTTAAAATTAATTTCTTTTACATTTTCTCAAGTACCAGTAGTTTTGTAAATAAATAGGAAGCTGGGGATTAGAAATATGTTAACCTTTCGTGTCTTTGTGATATTTAGGTGACTTGAGTAGACATATACGGAGGGCGCATAAACCAAGTAGTCAGCTAACTTGTGGTCATTGTGATCGCAAATATGCATGTGAAACAACACTTATACGTCACATGAAAGTAATTCACAAGGATATCATATTACAAACAGTCAACCAAAGATTGAGAGAAAGAGAGTAAGATTAGGTTTTTTTTAGTTTATAAAAACTACCAAAACATCACAATAGTAATTCAGTCCTTATTTTTCATTAAGTTTTTAATAAAGGTCTTGGATTTTTTCTCTAATATTATACCTTCCATTAAATCAGAGAGTTGTGTATATCATAAAAGAGATATTTTATAGATGAAACAAAATCTTCCTTGTAACAGTGCTTAAGCGTTTTTTGTAAGGTGTCTTTAACTACAATAATTCCAAAATGGTCGGGAGCTGTCTAGCAAAACAATCATTTTAAAATAATTTTAATTGACAATACTAGGCAACAGGGGTAAACCTTTACTAATCCATACATTCTTTTACCTGAGCTCATGTGTTATATCAAGTATTTCATTGACTTTTAAAAAAAGTTATCATCAAATGTAATCTTTTTTTTTTACAGGTTCAGTGAAAAAAGTCAGTCCATTAACAACAAAGATGTCCTCTTTACAATGACACGTCAAACAGTTGATGTGAAATAAAACATGTTTTTTAAAAAGTAAAAATTAAATTTTAATTAACCCACATAGATTCCTTATATCCTATAGCATTGATTTTGATTTAACGAGCGGCTATTTATTAAAACTTGCTGAAAATATTTAGAAATTCATAGATAAATTATAGTGGCTATCTAAGATGTTGCCACACAACTGTCTCCTATATACCAGACACTGTGTCTGGCACCTGTGTAGGGGGCCAAAAATGTAACAAAAAATCATGTTAAAATCTTATTTACTGTCCTATACATAATATTATTTATATCACCGATTGTAATTTCACATTAGTTAGAAGTATTGGAAGAGAGTTTTTTTCTTCTTCTTAAATATTGCAAAATTTTAAAAAAACATCAATAAAAGATAATAAATTTATGTAACTTTAAATTTTCTTTTTGTTTGATTCATTTCTATTACTTTCAATATTACTTTCAATGTCTAACAAACGTCAAAGTTGTTACTTTTTCTGTAACAAAGAAATTTTTAAAAACTGCCACATGACCTTTGTAGAATTTATCATCAGACTGCATCTTTGAATTAATTTTTTTTAAAAACTTTTAAAAGAGAAAACTTTTCAAATTCTATGTCTGTACACACACTCAGCCTAACACTAAAAATCCTCACCACTAGTTCATTTAACACAGGATTTGAATGAGTTTAAAAAACACTGGAGCAGTTACCAAGCTGAAAAATAAATGACAATTTTAAGAGAGGTTCCATTAAAAAATTTAAATGTCATATCCAGAAGTCCAAGCTCATCGATCAAAGTTTCTGGAGGAACTTCATATTTCCAAGGCTGGACCATTTAAATTTCAAACACCCTATCATGAGATAAGGATTTGTTTGCAGAGTTGATGCCAAAAGTTATAAAATGGAAATCTGGGGAATCGTCTAAAGGAAACCAGTGATCTTGATAAATTAGGACTGATCAAATATGTTTAAAAATGGATTCGTTTCACTTTCTCTATCTCTTCCCATTTTTGACTTAAAACCAAAGAAGTTTTAGAAAATGTGAATTCAGAAACAAAGAATTCAACTTTGCAGAACATTTTATTTGGCAGAAAGGTCAGAACACATACACAATCACTTACCAGATTATAACAAACATCTTTTTTTTAACCTAAATGATTACAGTTAAATGATTTGCAAAATGTTTATATATCCACTAGAAAAACTATAATGATTTACTTTGTGCCCCAAAATCCATTGCACGTGGAATCCTGTAAGGCCTGCATCAGCTTAGAAGCAGTACTAAGTAATGCCATCGTTATCTTCAACTTACAGTCTCTGGTGCAGCGACATGTTTGAAGGTAACTTGTTCGGAGACAGTTGGTAAATGTTATTCTCCTACTTGGTGTTTGATTAGACAAGCGATGAAGGCGACATAGGGTCTCATTTAGATGTACAACATTCCTAGACATGCTGTTAGGGTGGTCGATGTAGTTTAAAGAAATGGCGTCCTTCACAACTACGATCACTTCACTGATGACTCTATGGGCTGATGGCTGTTTACGGATTTTAAAAAAAGTTTGCAATTGAAATACAATTTCTCAAAATGCATTCTTAATTCCCCACATTTGTAATAAATCATAACAATTAAAAGTTGCCCATAAAATTTGAAATCTACCCTGCCCAACAAACATATAAGGCGTCACTTCATTTCCCTCGGATATGATTTTGTGTTTGTAAGTTATAAGATGCTTATATATTACTTACACTCTGACCTTCACATACGGTTCAACTTCTGATACTCAACATATAACAAGGGAAGCAATTCTTTAGAGTTATTGACTGCGTGCAACTTGGGAACATGCGTTAAGGTGGGCGGTAATTATGGTTGTTTAATTTTTAAACCAACATAAGTAAAACTCTCGCAACTGATTGTGAGGTGCAATTTTAATTAAGCTACCACTTTGAAGCCTATAATATAACGGGTTTTATTACTATATAGCAATATTTGTCCTAACTTACTATGTCCATTGGTATGGTTTCATTTGGTAAGTTAATGTTAGCACAGCATTCATTAGCCACGGTGCTGAAGTCACAATCCGAAAACTGTTGAAGTTAATCATTAAGGATATTGTTAGCTATGGCAGTAATTTGGTGCACATTTAAAGTAAGTAAAGGTAAAGCCCCAGTTTATAAGAAGTATTAAATTATTGCGTCCTCGACAGATAACTTTTGTAATGTCTACATTTCTTGAAATACCGTTCTTTCTAGTTCTTTTTGAAATACAAAGATTTTTAGCAGCCTATTTGTTTATTCTAAAATTCAACTTCTATTCCAAAAGCTTTTGCTTTCAAAACATTTTGCTCATTTCGATCTCAAAAGAATTAAGGTAAAATAACGAATTTTTAAAATTAAAGCCCGATTGATCAATAAACTTTGATGAATTATCTAATTCTGCTCTATGAGAACAACAAGATCTAAAATAATTTCAACAATAACAAAGGTGAAATAAGTTAAACTTACTCAATAAAATGTAATCTCATTGGGCTATAAATTATTCTTAACCAAGAAACAGAAATCTTATATCAACATCATGAGTGTGACTTACCTTAATCCGATATTTTCTCCTCAAACTGTAAAGTTTGGTGTCAATCGAAAACTTGATGGATGTTATGAATCTGGCCGTGTTTCTTGGTCTGACACGAGATGTGATGTCACCACATGGCCGGCACGTGTTTTTTGGTTGAGGTAGACGACAGTGGGACATTGTCGGATGGGAGAGCGCAAGAGAAAATACCATAGCTTGAAATGACGCAAAGATAATCGACTTCACTGTTGAGAAATTACATTTGCCATTTTTGTAAATCTTTGAAAGAAGCGTTAAGATGTAGAAGTAAATAAGGTCATAAATCTGACCAGGCATGTCCAGGAGGTTAACCGCCTGGGATTTTTTTCTTCTAAAAATCATTATTTCGAGGAGTGCCGTTTTTAGTATGTGGCTGAACTGAAATGTCCACCAGGTATCCCATATTAAAAATACTAATTGGTAAAAACTGAAAGCAATATTTTTTAAGAATTTATACTGCCCAAGAAACTCATATTTCAACAGGCTAGACCGTAACAGGGACTCGTGCTGCCGTCATTGCAGCCTAGCCTCTAAAACAGTAATAGACTTTTTAACTTCGTGTCTCGTGCTTGAGATAGCCGGGGAGGTTAGGGAGGCAAAAGAGTTTCACGTGAAGACAGTGTTGTATGGCACTGCTCAGCGGATGAAGCAGATTGCCCAGGCATTAGCCAGTGCCTTAAGAGACCAAGACTCAGGCCAAAAGAATGTGTAGAAGAAGAAGAATGTTTAGAACAATACCTCTACATCATTTTTTTTATAGCTAGTTTATCTTTTGATAACCTGCTCAATAGAAATAGTAGGTAATTTAACTAAAATTCTTAATATGTTAAATGCTTGATTGTTAATTAAATTATCTTAGAGAAATCAAGACCAAAGCATGTCTTGTAAATAAATTTATGCCCAAAATGTAATTATATGATCAAAGGTGACTAATTCTCACGTACTCATTTTAGCAAATGATCCTCTTTGATTCTTTTAAGCCAAATTTTCATAGGCCTATGCATGTAATTATTTAGTAGATCTAAATTTATTTCAGCTTCACGGGCCATTTTATATGAAATCGTAAAGGCACTTTAAGGAAAATCCTAATCCATTTTAATGTTCCAAACTCCAACATTATTATAATTAGATTTGCTTTACTTCTCATAATTGATAAATTAAATGTCGTAATGTCAATTCAATTACAAAAATAATATACATTTATTAGAGGTTATAAAGTATATAAACAGTTTTAAATATATTCTTTATCATAATGGGCGTTTTGCGATGCTAAATTTTGGGTTTGTTTCTTTGATTAACAGAACCGAAACCGAGGGAAAACACCCAGTTGAAGGAAGTGCCACCTCCTCAGTTGTTCTAAACCAATTAGGCGGTCTAGACTTGTGTCCAATCACAAACAGTTCACGGTGGATGGCCACGAGCTTGGCAGTCTAAGGTTGCGCTTCCTGTGGGGTACCTGAGACAAATTGAATTACAGAAGCTCTCGATTGATTGTGCGGATCGTTTGGTGAATGATTTGAAGATCATCGATCAATTAAAATCAAATAATGATTGGCGAAAATGGTAAATTCAAAAGCAATTTTGACCAGTGTTTTAATTTTTTATCCGTTAAATATATGACAACTGAAACAAAACATATAAATATATAACAATGACAATATGGCCTACTATTGAACATTTTACAAAAAAAAAAAAAAAAAAAAAAAAAAAAAACCGGTAATTGCAATCTAAACAAGAACAATTGTCACTGGAAACTTCAGGGCTTTTACATTTTATGGCCCTCAATAAGTGACGTCATGCGATTTGGGCCGATTTTAGCCTCCCCCCATCGTCACACGTCGTCACAAAACGTATACCGCCTCCAATATGACGTTACAGAGCTTTGAACCACTACCCCCTCCCCCCAATAAAAGCCTTATTTTCTTTTTGAAAATGATTTTCTAAAGAAAAATAACTATTTTGTCATTTAAATATGTGATTAGTGTAAGGCTACACTCTAATATCGTAACACGCGTGTAGCCATTTATATATATACAGTGCTTTTTTTCTGGCGGAACGCACCGGAACGGCGTTCCGGCACTTTTTTCCACATACTTTTTTATTTTTTTATTGGAATGTTTTGTCTTTACTGCTCTTTCAGGTTTCGTTGAATGCAATATCGCTGATAGTGTAAAGTGAATTTTAATATTAAATAAACTAGTCATATATAATAGCCCGGCCCAACGATGGTTGGTATATGAAACAAATCTTTTCGGGATAAGCTTTACGTCCTGTATCATGCTTCGCCAAAAACAGCAGAGAGTTGCATTCTTGTGCTGAAATACTGTAAGTTGAGCTGTTGAAAATTGGACGAGTTTTAAGCACGCGATGGGTATCATCTAGTTTTCGTTCGGTGTTTGCAGTGTGGAATAATTATGCAGCGCTGGTGAAGCATTTTGAAGAAGCGAATAATGATCCAACAAGAAGCGCAAGTGATAAGTGCACTTATGAAGGCCTGAAGAAGAAAATTACATCTACAGAATTTATAATGGATCTAGGATTAATGTGCGATGCTCTTCAGGAATTATCTGAGTTGAGCTTGGATCTACAGGAGAGCAACATAGATCTATACAAGGCGAATCAAAAAATAAAAGCACTTGTACAAGTTTTTGAGGAAAGAAGTCAAAATGCAGGCACATATTATAAAACTGCAACAGCTGCCGCCGAGAATCTCAGCTTTCATGGAGTTATATTACACACACACAAAAAACTCACCTAATGATCCTCCTATTGATCCTAACGCATTTTACAAAAAACTAAAGAACTCAATTGAGAACAGATTGCTTACTAACGAAGATGCTGAATTAGCTCAGTGGGCTCGCATATTAGATAAAAAACAGTGGTCAGAAAACTCTACCAACCAGATAACATTTGGAGAAATGGAAATTAGAAAATTGTCAAACAGACTAAAACTAAATGAAAGAGAAATGATTTCGTGGATTCCGTGAACACCTTATGGAAAAGACATATCCAGAAACACTGCTTCCGTTGATTCGTGCTATACACACTATTTCTATTTCTTCTAGTGAGTGCGAGAGAGGATTTTCGCAGATGAATCTTATAATCACCCCAACCAGGGCTTCTTTGATGACAAAAACAGTTCCGTCACTGTTATTCATCAGATTGGTGGGTCCACCTCTCACATTTTTCGAACCTTCAAAGTACGTTGATTCGTGGTTACATCGAGGCAGACATTCAGCTGTAGACAGTCAAAGCAGGAAAAGAAATCGAGATGATTTGTCAGATGAAAACATGCGAAAAATGTGGAACTGCTGTAAAACCTCAGAGGTTGTCTTTTTAGTAGATTAGCTACATATTAGTAGATTTGCCTACATAGTTAATAAAAATTAACAGTTTAAACCTTGTAATTTTTTTCTTTGATATAATCTAAAATTTTATGTTTACTATACTCATTTCAGTGTTATTTCTTTATGACAAAACGGACATAAATATGCGTTCCGGAACCTTTTTCTTCAGAAAAAAAGCACTGTATATATATATATAATTAATTTTTTTTTTTAAAGTAGGCGTATTTTAGTTTTATCTTAAAAAAAAAAAGTAATTTCATTGTGAATTAACAAAAGAATTAAAAAAAACAAAACAATAGAAAAACAAAGAAAAATCAAGCGAAATGAAAAATATAAATTTATATGTGGGTACATTCCAATAACATACCCTCCATATGGGAAAACTTTATGAAAAGTTAAAAAAGAAGACATTTTTTCCTTAAAGCCGGGGTCCTAAAGGTTACATAACTTGAACATTTCATTTAGACATAGTCAAGTATATAATATTGAATATTGAGTTTTGCGTGCCACGAGTTTTGCGCCAATTGGCCCGTGCATGGTCTCCGACTTCAGCCTGCTGTATTTTCTGGATTTGCTTCCATAGCCTTTGGTCAGCCAAGACCATCTGCAAGGCAGCAGTTGTTTTTGGCAAGTGATGCAGCGTTCACATGCCACGGCTAAGGGTTCCACGCAATACCCCGCCGCTTTTGCCTATTTGGAGCTGGGTGGAGCTCGGGGACGCCCTAGGCCCCGGGAACAGGTTCCCATGGATTCGAACTCGTGACCATCGGAACGCTAGTCGAGCGCGCTTGCCACTCGACCACGGCGGCCCCAAGTGGTAACTAAAAACACAAATATTAATAAAATAATTAACATTATTTCATACTTTACCATAATAAATTCCTTTCTTGATATCAAGCGTGATTTTATAACTTAGCAAGATGGCAATGAGGAAAGGGTTGGGGCATTAGCTGACATAAGTCTTGAAAATTACTTTGGAATCTTCGGGTCCCATACATCATTGGATCCAAGATTTCATTTTACGTACAGAACAAACTGTATAATTAATGATATAAATCAGCACCAATTAATGTTAACTCAGAAGTTCCACACGAAACTTTTCTAGGCCCCGTACCCTTGAAATGGTATTTTTGAAATATAGTTTTGTTATGAGATTTTTCAGATAAATGAGATAAGAAAATAATATATGCTAAATGAAATGTTTAGCTGTGATACTGAATTTTTTTTAATGGTTATTTGTTATATCTTTACTTTAAAAAATTTAATGAGTGTTTAATTAACTCGTTAGAACATACTAAAACTAAATATCGAGATAAATAAAGATACCAATTTATTCGGAGTACACAATTTGAAATAATTTAGTTGTACTTAATTATTTTTCAAGCAGTGGAGTGGTTTGAATAAGCTACTTGGTCAGACCTTAATTTTGTTTTGCAATGAACATTACGCATTGATAACCTATAGGAACTACGATATAAAATATTTTTTGAGCTTGAGTTTAGCTCGTGCAGTCCTGGCTAGCACTTTGCAAACTGATTGATATGTTCAGCGATTCCGTACCACTTTTTCTTAGTGAATGATATTTTTATCGTTCCAAACTCCCCACAAAGTAAGCCATAAAGTCAACAGACGCACCACTGTTTTAGGAATAGATCTATATCTGAAGGTGACCGGACAAGTGAACACAAGACAACTGAACACTAGACAACTGAACACAAGACAACCGAACAGTTGACATGTGAACACACAGACAAGTGAACACAAAGACAAGTGAACACA
>MUZC01004525.1:321494-334469 GCA_002072015.1 Radix auricularia | reverse complement strand
AAAAAAAAAAAAAAAAGCCATGTCCTGGGCCCCGAATCCATATCTACCCAACCTAAAACAGACTGGCGGCAGCCTCATTTTTTTTCACACATGGCTGTGGATACAATTTAATGCGCTGACCCTATGATTCAATTTTTTATTTAATTTCTGTTTCGTTATCTTTTCCATTGCTCCATTTTTATAAAATTTACCAAATTTAAAGGTCAAAAAGAGGATACATTGGGATGGGTAAGAAGTCCATTCAAGAGGTGTTACTTTTTTTCATTTTTTTTTTCAATTTGACCGCGATCTAGAGCAGTTTGAGAGTACCTGCTCAAAATAAATTCAACACGAAGATAATTATTTCTCCATTTTAAAGTGACTGAATAAATAAAGTTTCATTCCTTTTCATGTGGTTCTAATTAAAATTTAAAAAAAACAACCTTTTTTCTCGCATTTATTGAAATTAAGAATGTGTCTTATCCGATAATACATTAGCCAGACTTTCAACATCATTGCCGACAGCAATGTGAATAAAAGAGTTATGCTGAATAGGATTTATAATTTCTTACTAAGTGTATAGCTAATTTTCTGTGACTCAAAACAATTTTTAAAAAAATAGGTTTAAGCATTCAGTATCTCATGTTAATCTATAAATTCTTAAAACGAAAAAAAGTATGAATAGAATTCGATAGCTTAAGTATGGCTGCTTTGGGAAATCTACATTTTGCCAACCATCTTGTCATTGTTGCTATGTTGCTGATTCCATTGGACATCCGTGATCTCTTTGTCGTGAAGGACTACAAGACAGCATCACTAAAAGAATACCTGCTTGGTGGTCGGAAATTTGCCGTTGATGTCATAGCTCTGTCCTTGTTCGTTTCTTACTTGGTGAGTAGTATATGTGGGAGTACGTGGTGAGTAGTTTGCTTAGGATTAAACGTTGAGTAGTTTACATAGGATTAAATGGTGAGTAGTTTACATAGGATTAAATGGTGAGTAGTTTTATAAGATTAAATTTTGAGTGGTTTCTACAGGATTAAATGGTGAGTAGTATATGTGGAAGTACGTGGTGAGTAGTATATGTGGAAGTGCGTGGTGAGTAGTTTACATAGGATTAAACGGTGAGCAGTTTACATAGGATTAAACGGTGAGTAGTTTACTTAGGATTAAATGGTGAGTATTTTACTTAGGACTAATTGGTGAGTAGTTTACATAGGATTAAACGGTGAGTAGTTTACATAGGATTAAACGGTGAGTAGTTTACTTAGGATTAAATGGTGAGTAGTTTACTTAGGATTAAATGGTGAGTAGTATATGTGGAAGTACGTGGTGAGTAGTATATGTGGAAGTACGTGGTGAGTAGTTTACATAGGATTAAATGGTGAGTAGTTTTTATAGGATTAAATTGTGAGAAGTTTATACAGGATTAAATGGTTAGTAGTTTACATTGGATTAAATTGTGAGTAGTTTACATAGGATTAAATGTTGAGAAGTTCACACGAGATTAAACGGTGAGCAGTTTGATTAAGAATAAATGGAGTGCAGCTTACGTAGAAATAAATGTCGAGTAATTTATATCGGGTTAAATGGTGAGTAGCCTCCCTTTGGATACATGGTTAAAAGTTACAATGAGTTGTTATGGTAAAAATGCATTGTCTATAGGCTGGGTGACATTTATATTGGATACAAAAATAAAATAAACTGTTGAATTTAAATTTAAAAAATCCTAGTAAAATGATATACAGCAAGAAATCAGGTGCATAAAGTTTCAAATTTCTTTAGCATATTTGATTTTTATGCATGACAACGCAATAATTAATATGTTTGGTTGGATTGTTTTAGTTAAAAATCAATTAAATTTGCGTTTCTAAATAATCTTTTCCATCCTATCGCATAAATAAAGTCGCAGAACTACAGGTAAATATACAAATTTGAATTTAATTATCTTTCCTCGGAAATGCTGCTGTAAAGTTGAAACATATATTAGCTTCTTTCACAAAACAAATCTAAGCACAGAAAACTACACAATGCAACTCATGTTAAGTTTATTAAAACTGACTTGACTGGGGTAGAAGAGCAATGAAAGGCCAACAATCAAAATATGACCTACCAGAACAACTTCAAATGCTACCAGCAACGTAACAAAATGAAGTCACGTATTATTGTGTTGTTGAGATGTAAAATAAAATGTTATGCAAATGTTTGCCATATTTATGGTGTTTGTAACGGAAAAGAAAGTTTCATAATTGTATTTATTCTTACTAACATTTTTTGGTTGAAAAATTGCTTACAATCTTACAAGTAAAATCCTAATGAATTGTGCTAGTTATTGAGCAGTCTACTAACCTAGTTCCACATATTCCACTAGGACAAAACAATGTTTCACCTTCACTGTTTAAACATCTACTTTTGTTACTGCCATTCGGTTATCTGTTATTTTCATTCGTAGAATCACAGACATCATTGCGTAGGCTTCAACCACAATAACGTTAAATCATTTTCAGTAGTCTTATTTTTTTTTGATTACACAATGATTACGTTTGGGAGATACATTAGTTTGTTTAACTAACATCAGTTGCACATTTGACACCTTCTATCACTATTTCTAACACAGTCTGCTATTTCTATGATGGGGATCCCTGCTGATGTCTGCACTCACGGTCCGATGTACATCACCAGTCACCTGGGATGGGGCTTCACGTTTCTGCTGATGAATGAATGTACATTCTCTGTTGGGTTGAGCCGTTAGCCACTTAAAACCCGGTTCAATTTTTCGCAGGCGAGCCTCAACATTCGGGCGTCGCCGTAGAGGTAGTCCTCTGCAGGCACCACAACTTCACTGTCTAAAGCCCCGTCCAACTCGGGGCAACACTCTAGCACGTGGGCCACCGTCTCCTCGGGGCAGCCGCACAGTCGACAGGCCAGTTCCCTTCTGTTGTCAAACTTGTAAAGGTAGCTTCGTATTGGACAATGGTCAGTTCTCATTCTAGTTATGAGCGTCTGACTACTACGGTCAAGTTTCCACCAGGCATCGCTTTTGTTCGGTCGCGGCAGTTTCTGGTATACCTTTCTGGCCGTATTCCCATTTGCCCTCAAGCCATTTCTCTCAGAAATGGTCTTTTAGCCACGACTTGACCCCCAGTTGGGTCAAGGGCTTATCGGGTTGGGGCTGAGCTGCGCCTGCCCTGGCCAGTGCGTCGACCCTGTCTGATTGGGCCGTTCCGCAGTGTCCGGCCATGTACTGTAGGACTACTTTGCCGCCACGTGCCAGGAATCCACCTACTGTATCCAGAATGGCGCTTACCGTCTTGGCCTCCAGAGAGCTTCGACTCAAGGTTTCGAGCGAAAACCGAGAATCGGTGAAGACCACGACAGTCGGGAAATTCTTTCTCTTTGCTAGACGACGGCGCACTTCCTTCAAACCCCTGTGGATCGCGTCCAGTTCGGCTTCGTGACTACTGTTAGTAGATCCACACGGTCCCGACAGCTCAGCGCTGTCAGGTCCTGGTTGGGGGTATTGAATTAGCACAACGTATTTTGCCATCTCTAAAACGTGAGCCGTCAGTGTAGACTTTTACCACGCTGTCTCCATAGGCCTCGATTGTGCGCAGAGTCTCGTCTCGCAAGAGCTCGACGGGACTGGTCCGTGTCACCGCGGCATTTGCCAGTGTCAAACGTATTTCAGGCGGGTCAAGGCTTTCATGTGGTCCTCGAGCAGGGACCAGTTGCATTCGTTCCCTGTGCTTGGGTAGGGGGACTGATTCTTCAAGTTCGTGGACCGCGTCCATAAAGGAGGGTCTCTTCAGTCTTGTCCTCTTAACCCATCGGTCTTGTATAATTGGTAGCAGGGTTCATCATGCTCCAACCTACGGTATCGCTCCACCGTAGTCATGATTGTCCTTTCTTGCCTTATTGCCACGGGTTCTACGTTTGACATTATTTCTACCGTGGCAGTGGGTGTGGTACGTAACGCCCCGCATACGAACCGTAGAGCTTGGTTCTGTATTCGGTCCAGGCCCTCTAGAGCCGTACGGCTCGCAAAGGCCTGGACCGGGAGGCTGTAATCAATAGCACTTCTCACGCTACCAAGATAGAGAGCTCTTAGTAGTCTTGCGTCCGCGCCCCAATTCGTGCTAGCTAGTTTCTTCACCAGGGACAATTTAGCTGTGGTCTTGGCGCATAATTCACGTACATGGTTATGCATCTGGAGTTTCTGATCCAGCTTTATCCCCAAGTACGTTGGTGTCCGGTCCCAATTTAACCTCTTCCCGCAGATCTGAAGCACCACCTCATGCTTCAGAGCGTTCCGTCCATTAGTGAAAATGGAATGGACCGTTTTTTCCGTATTTACTTCTAGGCGCCATTGGCTGGCGTATTTTTCAATACGGTTCAGATCATGCTGCAGCCGGTTCTGCAGTGTTGCGACGTCCTTTCCTGAACTCCAAATAACCAGATCGTCAGCAAACATGGCATTCTGTGACTCGAGAATGCCTTGTAGGTCGTGGACGTAGGCTAGGAACAATGTACAGCTAAGCGCTGAGCCCTGTGGGAGCCCGTCTTCCAGTCGTGCCTCGCTGGATAGCGCTTCTCCAAGCCGTGTCTTGATCGTTCGGTCCGTGAGGAACGATTTTATCCAGCTGTACATTTTAGCAGTGACACCTAACTGCTGTAATTTGTATAGTAGCCCTCCACGCCACACCTTATCGTATGCCTGCTTTAGATCAAAGAACACCGCAACCGTGTGGTTCTTCAACTGGAGTTCGTTTGTCATGGTCTGAATTAAGCGTAGTGCTTGGTCCATCGGGTTGCGTCCCTTGCGGAACCCACCCTGTGCCTTCGGAATGCTTTTGGTTTTCTCGAGGTGCCAATTAGACCTGTCAACGGGTACCCGGGACCCGGGTACCCGTTGACGAACAATTACCCGGGTAGTAAAATGGCGCCCGGGTACCCGTGAAAATGGTACTGCAATATCGTTACCACCAGTGTTTAAACTGTGGCTCTTATGTGTTCAAATTTCGGCTCGAGAATAATTTATCAAATTAAAATTTAACATAAAAATGCTTAAAATGAAATAAGTGTTAAAGGGAAATAAAACACGGTCTCGACAATATACTACGAAGTATTTTGATACACTGTTTTTTTCCAGAAACATGAAACAAAAATCATTTAAAACAAAAAGGTTTTTGTTCTTTGAATTGTTCAATAAGGAAAATAAAACACAACGCCGATAACTACTATTAACTAGGAAGGGCTCGAAATGACCTTCACATTGGCTTTGAAATACGCCGCTCATCGTTGTTACCGACAGAGCGAGCAACCCCCCCCCTCAACCGTGTCAAATAAATGGTGGGGGGGGGGTCCATCCCCTCAGTATGACACAAAATAGGACACAAGAGCGATAACTAGGAATGGCTAGAAATGACCTTGGCTTTGAAATACGCCGCTCATCTATGTTACCGATTGAGACGCGCCAATTTCTTTTATCTACCCCCCCCCCCCACACNGGGGGGGGGGGGGGTTAATTTTTTTTTTTAAATTGTATTTATCAAATCATATTTCAATCATTTGAACAATCTGTACCGTATTACAAAAATAAATACTGGGGGATGGGTCGACTAAGTAGGGGCAAATCCTGAAAAGTTTAGTTAATTAAAACAGTTGTCAGCTACAGCAATGAACTAGAAATAACCCGCCATGTCATCATACCATTAGCACACTTCCCCCCTTCCCGCTCAAAAAAATCACCTTACCATCCCATCCCTCTGCTCACTGTTTTTACACCACTGTACTACAGTAGTATTTTAATGTCATCATTTTACAATCGTTGACTCATTCCATCAAAATTTGCATTTCCCCAATAAACAAAGCAGTAAAAGGCTAATGGTAGTAATAGCGGGCATTAAAAAAATTACGAAGATTTTGAGGCATTTTGAACGGGTAACCCGGGTACCCGTTCAAATTTTGGACGGGTACCCGGGCAGCATTTTTCAACAATATTGACAGCCCTAGTGCCAATAGAGCCGTGCGTTCACTAACCGTTCTGCTACCTTTCCCACACACGACGTGAGGGAAATGGGCCGGTAGCTGGACGGGTGTTCGCCAGGCTTCCTTTCCTTATGTATTGGGGTAATTATGGCCTTTTTCCACAGCTTCGTTTCTGCTGATCGCTTACACGACTGTTTACTATTTCAACTCATGACATCTCACCAGTATCGATGAATACCTCCAGCTCAGGTTCAGGTCGAAAGCTGTCCGCATGTTGGGCGTGTCTGTAGCGATGTTACAGACTGTCAGTTACATGTCAATAGCACTGCTCACGCCCACTCAAGTTACGAGCATGCAAAATAAACTTCCAATATATGAAAGAGTTTGTTTCAAACTTATGATAACATTTTTCTAAGAAAAACTCTTAATTAAATTAATTTTTTGTGATATTTTAATTTATTTATTTATTTTGTAACAATATACATTTTAGCATAACATGATTTTTTATAATTTAACATTTTAAATACATTATCATACATGAAAATATAAACAACATCTGCTTATTCGTTTTAAAATATAAATAATGAATGTCGATTTCAAATAACAATCATTCAATTTCTCTCTCTTTCGCTCTCTCTCTCTTTCTCTCTCTCTCTCTCTCTCTCTCTCTCCCCCTCTCTCTCTTTCTCTCTTTCTCTCTCTCTCTCACTATCTCTCTCTCCCTCTCTCTCTCCCTCTCTCTCTCCCTCTCCCTCTCTCTCCCCCCTCTCTCTCCCTCTCTCTCTCTCCCTCTCTCTCTCTCGCTCTCCCTCTCTCTCAAAACACTAATTTAGAGACAGCATAAAAATAAATTCACATTTTACAGAAAATTTTCATTTTCTTTCGGCAGTCAAGAAAAAATTTAATAAATAAGTAATTATCTCAAATAACAAGATTATAAATAAAAAAAACAGTGTTTAAAAAATAGCAACTATCAGTGAATCTCAGTTATTTGGCGAGGGGGACAATAGAGATTAACTTAATTTACTGTGTCCCAAAATGCATTGGAAGTGGAATCCTGTAAGGCCTGCATCAGCTTAGAAGCAGTACTAAGTAATGCCATCGTCATCTTCAACTTGCAGTCCCTGGTGCAGCGACATGTTTGAAGGTAACTTGTTCGGAGACAGTTGGTAAATGTTATTCTCCTACTTGGTGTTTGATTAGACAAGCGATGAAGGTGACATAGGGTCTCATTTAGATGTACAACATTCCTAGACATGCTGTTAGGTGGGTCGATGTAGTTTAAAGAAATGGCGTCTTTCACAAGTACGATCACTTCACTGATGACTCTATGGGCTGATGGCTGTTATTCATTCGAGAAATATAAGACATTTAAAAGATCGCAATATTATATATTTCCACACAGTCTTTATCGCCCTATCTTCTCCTCATGTTAACAATATCCGTATCGGCCCATACATAAAAAAAAAAATAAAAAAAAAAAAAAACATCAAACAACAACAAAAAAAAAAGAATTAAGAAGAAATGAAAATATGAGATTACTTCAAAATGGAGGCAAATAGTCGTTGGCTAATCGTAATTGCCTATTATTATATTATAGGGACACTATTATTTTGACCCTTTTATAAGCTCTGAGGACATCATAACTACGGTAAAAATTTGAATAATTTTAAATTTTAACATTTTATCTCTGCGAAGTGAAAAGTAAGGTTGTTTTTTTTTCCAAATAAAACCAATGAAATTTCACTATTGAAAATGGATTTTTAAAGGCCCTAAGTATGAAAGCCCAATTGTTAACGATTTTATTATAGGTCTTCATGTATTTATTAATTAAAATTTTTAACTTAAAAAAATGTAATTAAAAGAAATGCAAATGATTTGGTAACTTACAATGTCCATCGGTGTGACTTCATTCGGCAAGTTAATGTTAGCACAGCATTCGTTGGCCAAGGGGGCGAAATCGTGCTCCCGAAACTGTTGAGGAAAATTTTTTGTAAGCTATGACAGAATAAATGTGAAACATTTTCCGAAGAAATAGAAGGCATCATATTAAAAAGGCAAATTAAGTTCAGGTCAGCTCATTGGGTTTCTGCAAATGAGGTTTCATTGTAAATGTATTATTTTCTAATTACTTTCGTTTCAAACTCGTTGACAATAGAAACCATTGATAAATCGCAAAATTAATCTCTCTTCAAGGGCTGCCTCGTTCTTACGGGCGCAGTACAGTCCATCATATGTGTTAAAGAAAAGAAGTTTTCATTTTTTTAAAGGAAAAAAAAAAGTTTTTGACTACAAATCCTTCATAAACGAGACACAAGACTATTTTTTATTGTCGCAAAGAGTCTGCCTGCAAAATTTCAACTCACTAGCATATGGGGAAGTGGGTTAAAATCGATGCAAAGTTTTTTGCGGCGAGCAATCAAGCAGACGCCACGAGTTAATATAAAAGGTTTTTAAAAAGGATTTTTAAAGTAATAAAAAATATATATTTAACAATAGTTAGGACTTTTCTTGAACAAAGGCTTAATGAAGTCCAGACACCTTAAATGTTTTATTGAAAACTTCGCTCACTACTTAAGTTTCAAAATTCTCCAGTTAACACTCATCGTTAATCGGCTAAACCATCTTTACTTAATCATTTCATTAAAGAAAACATTAACGATATCGTATGCAGTAATTGAGATCATTAAAATATTATAAGACCGTACACTGCGTACTGTATTTATTCATTTGTCTTACAGAAATGTTAATGCTAATTGTATAACGAATAAAGATAGATTATTAGGAGGGATCGGAATATTCAAACAAATCTAGAGAAAAAAAAACAAATGCGCTGTGGCGTATAAATGCTTTAACCAGGGCTAAAGAAAAACAAGAAGGGAATTTATTTGACCCTGTAAATATGGTTGAGATGTTTTCATCTATGTGTGACTTACCCCATATTGGATTTTTAAGTTGTCCAGTTGGTGAGAAATTTTATTCTTGGTGGATGTTACGAATCTGGCCGTGTTTCGTGGTGTGACGTGAGATGTGACGTCACCACATGGCCGACACGTGTTGCTTGCATGAGGCAGCCGACAGCGAGGTGTTGGCGACAACGGGTGGGGTAACACAACATAAAATGAGATGGCTTGAAATAAGGCAACAATAATCGATTTCTCTGTTGAAGAAATTATGCAATTAGTGTGTCAATTATGTCAATACTTAAAGTAAGCAGAAGACAGAGGCGTGGTGTGATACAAATTAAAAAGTCTATTATCAAGGTAATTGCGAAGGAGGATAACCACCAACCCCAGCTTTAAAAACAATGTTAATTTTTTAGAAGCGCTTATCCCGGTATGTTATGTAGCTCAAATCCTAGCACGCCGATAATATACATTTTTATACTGGTATGATATATATAATATATTAGGGCTGTTATCAATTTTTTTTTAAAATTAATAGTTAACTTTTGAAAAATTACCGAATAATTAATCTAAGCTAAAAATAAGATGTATGACGTCATTAAACTGAAAATTTCAAGTGAAATAACAAAAAGAGCCAATTTACATTTTTTAAATTTAAATATAAGTAGTTCAAAAGAATGTCAATAAATTTAAATTTTGTTATTGTTAATTAAGTAGAAACAATGTCTAATTTTTTATATAATGTTCCTTATAAAACAGCTTATTTTAAAGTTTACACTTTAAAAATCTTTTTTTTTTTTTTAAATGGAGAAGTTTGTACGTAAAAAGAGCAAACTATTATTATTAATTACTAATTATTTTTTAATAAACCGACGTAATCAGTAACACGTGTTTCCCGATTTTAATCGCTAGTTTATCGATTAAAATAATTTTAATCGATAATTTTTTACCGATTAATCGAGAAATTAATCGTTAATTTCCGCAGCCCACATATATATATATATATATATATATATATGTGTGTGTGTGTGTGTGTATGTGTTAGATTAATTAATCGAACTTAATCGATAAAATTGGATTAATTATATTTTTATAAAGCATATAAAGATCACGATAAGCTGCTATTCATTTTTTCGCGAAATTGGTTAAATCGCGGTAATTCTCAAGCTTTGTGACGTAACGCAAAAAATTCGTTCAGTATAGATTAAGGTCGTACCTTACCGACACTTACTACTATCTCAAAGAAAACTACATTTCTTGTCTAAACTCACGTTAAAATATTTATAATTAAGATAAAGATAATTTATTATATTACTTGTTTTGTTTTTTTTATTTATTTTTTTAATGGCTTGACATCTATGGTTCTACCGTGAATCAAAATGTTAAATAATGGAAAAATTGAACTGAACTACAATCTTTGATATGTTTGCTTTCAAAAGAGATTTATTTATTATCTTTACATGTCTCTTTGAGATTAGAGGTTTGATGTCTTTTAAAAGTTATGCTCACACTAAAATAATATTATCATAGATTAACTCTCACGTACTCATTTTGCTGATCATCTTGTGAGATTCTCTGTAGATAAATTTCGGATGTTTATACTTCGAATTCTTTGTTAGATGTATTTTTCTAGAGTAGCGTGGGCCAATTTATACTTAGTTTTATTTTAATGGAAATTCCTAATGCATTTTAATTCTAATGTTGCAAAATTATTCATTATTATAATTAGCTTTGTTTCAGTTGTCGTATTTAAAAGAAACAAAAGCTTGTGGGTTCATTCAAAAACATCATAATAAGAGGCAAAGACAATTATAATAACATTTATTGGGGTAATATCTGTTTCGCTGTCAAAGCTTAGGATCGATGGTTAAATTTGAAACTTACGAAAAATACCCACATCTTAATAAATCCTAAACAAAAATATTGCTTCTATTTCAGGAAGTACCACCTTCTCCATTGTTATAAACCAATAAGGCGGTCCAGTCTTGTGACCAATCAAAACAGTTCACGGTGGATGCCCACGAGCTTGGCAGTCTAAGGTTGCGCTCCCAGTGGGGTACCTAAGACAAATTGAATTACAGAATCACTCGATTGATTGTGCAGATCGTTTGGCGAATCGTTTCATTCTTATTGATCAGTTGCAATCAGCTAATGATTGGCAATAATTTTTTATAATCCAAAACTTATATCCGCTTTCGGTAAGAAAATTAGAATGCATGTCTTTGAACATTGGAAGAAGTATTTGCTAAAACCCTTATATTAGCTTCACCGTCTTGTCTGTCGTGGGCTCGTGCTATCGAGCTGAAATTTTGCACATAGACTTGTTTCACCAAAAAATGCATTGTTTTAAAATTTCAGATCGATCGAATGTACCGTAATGAAATGTATGCATTTTTAGTTTATCTCTATGTATCATGTTTAGTCGTCTGCTAGAGTTGACCTCCTCGGCTCACTGGTTTCACTCCAGCCTTCGATGTCACAGGGGCCATGGTCTAGTCATGGTCTGTCGCGTTGTGGTGTATTATTATACTGAATATAAACAATAATTTTAGTTAGGTCTCCGATGCTGTACTGCAGATCGTTAACAACATTAGATCTTGCGGGGGGGGGGGCATGGTCGTCCTACAGTACATTACAGGGCACTCAAAGATACCACAGCAGGAAAGGGCAAACCTGCTTGCGCAGCAGGGCGCTGCCCAGCCCCAAATCGATCGCCCAATGACCCAACTGGGGGTAAAATGGTAGCTAAAAGACCGTTTTATGGAAAAATGGCTAGCGGGCTTGGAGAATGGTGACACGACGAGGTTGCTTTACGATAAAATGCCGCGACCGCGCAAACGAGATCCTTGGTGGAAACGGCCTCGTGGCTGCCAGTCCCTCATTATGCAGATGTGGACTGGACACTGTCCAACAAACAGCTACTTTCAGAGGCTAGATAAAAACAGGGAACCCAGCTTTCGTTTATGTGGTATGGCCGAGGAGACAGTGGCACATCTGCTGACCGAATGCTCTGCGACAAATGGGGACAGTCAGCACACGCACTGCGGATGAGTATCTCCATGGCGATGCCGTTGGTTTTGTTAGCCGGGTTAAAAGAGTCTGAGTGACACAACCTCCAATGAGAATGTTAAATATTTTGTTAGGTTTCATATATAAGGGATTTATAGTTTTAAAAAAACAAAAAAAAAACGTTGTTTTTAATGGTTGTTAAAAAAAATAATAAAGTAAAGTGTTAAAGAAACATGCTGTAAATGATAAAATCTAAATTTTAAAAACTTTATTTTTTTATGATAGCCAGATTCAGTTATCATCTTATTACCCTGGTTATGGGCTGTATGTAGGGCTTGGGCCTGCCTCACCACATCCTTCCACTATCTGCTAATGAAGTGCGGCCGCCCAATGCTTCAGGCTTTTCATATTGAGGTAACACTCACTAACATACATATAGTCAACAGAGGAGGAAATCAGTTGGGGGGGGGGGTGATCCAAAGAAAAAAAACTTTCCCGTAAATTTGGTTTACGAAGTCCACTAATAGAAGAGCGGTACATTGGGGGGGGGGAAGACTTTAGTCTCGACGACAGATCTGTTGAGGAGTCATCTTCTCCAGGGCCTTGTGATTTTGTATAATGTCGATTACATCATTTGCTTCTTTTAGTGTTCAGTAAACAGTATACACTCAGCATTGTATCGTTTCTCTCATTAATTACGACAATTGTGAATTAGGCTAATTATCTGCTTATATTTAACCCTTTCAAGTAGGTGATCGAGACATCTGCTCCTAGATCACATCTTACGTCTAGTATCTGAGCCATGTCTCCGATCGATTAGAACATGGTCAATTTGGTTGTGGGTGCTTCCATCTGGCGAGTTGCAAGTATTATATGTATATTTTGTGTGGAAACTAGATGCTGCTAACTTACATTCCTTTTCCAAAGTATATCAGTCTTTGTCTTTAGATTACGCAGAAAGTCTATCATTGCCAATAGTTGGCATAAACATATTTTTATTTTATTTTCCTATTTTGTGCATTAAAGTCTATAATGACTATTTTAAAATCATGTCGTGGTCAGTGGCGGATTTAGCTTTGTCTGCGTGGGGGGG
>MUZC01004525.1:293818-317501 GCA_002072015.1 Radix auricularia | reverse complement strand
ATTTAAGGGGGGGGGGGTCAAAGTTTTGTGACGTACTTTTTGAGGGGGGGGGGTCGACGATTTTGTGACGACGCGTGACGTAGGGTGGAGGGGGTAAAAATCGGCCAAAAAAGCCTGACGTCTTTTATGGACGGCCCCTCAGAAAAAACAAAAGAATATTTGTTATTAAAACAGATAGTTTCACAGCTTCTGCTCTGACTTCCTAAACTTCCTCTGTGTTATGTTGATTTCCCTGAATTTTTATCTTCTAGAGTGGCTAGAATAGCAGAGAATGATTCAACAACTGCATCGACTGCATGCTTATGGCTTGACCATCTTGTATCAGAAAATCATTTCTGAGTTTTTACTGTTAATTCATATTGGCATTTATGATCTTTTTTTAGGGTATGTAGACGTGGTAAACTAGACGTAAAGAATGCATACAACCTTTCAGCTGAGCAAAAAAAAAAAAAAACAACTGTGTACAGAAATTGCTTCCATAGTGACCAAATTCAAAACATTGGGACAACATTGGGTGAAAGTTTTAACTCCACTCTTAATTCCAGACATCACAGATACGCCATCGTATGCCTTTCCTCCACAGATTGTGATGTCAATGTTTCGCCTTTGTAATGTGTAGTTCCGTTAGAATCTTCTAAGCAAATGCAGGTTTGCAGCATTTCTGTTTACCAAAGTATACAAGCCTATAAATCTTCCTCAACATTTCTTAATTTTAAAACTGAACGTAAAGTGACATCTGGTGAATTTTAGATATATTAATGGTTGAATCAATAATTAAAGAAAAGAAATGTAAAGACTTAACTTTACTATCAATTGCTGCTGATAATTATGGTGCAAATGATTGAATTGAATGAATTTGCACATCATTACTTAAATAAATTTCATTTTTCTTTTTAAACTTTAGATGACTTTTAAAGTGGAATCATAGTTGGCTAATAAACTTAACATTTAACGAAAATTTCCAGTATTTCTACAACTACCATCAATAAAGCAAGATTGTTCTCTGTGTCCTCTGTTTTTCTAAAACAATGTCACGCCTAACATAAGTTTCAATGCTTCTCTATTCTTTTCCACTTAGCGACGCTCCTGACTGACCAAACCAGAAATTGCAGTTTTGAAATACGATATTTAGCAAGCCAATATTGTCGTATTGCAGTTTAGTGATTGATTAAAAGTTTCGTGTTTAACAATCTTTTTTTCTGCTCTAGTTACACATTTTTAGTGTTCATTAAGGGCGTCTTAAGGGGGGCGCCATTTTAGACCGAACAGGTGCGNCCCCCCTGCCCTATAGCTAAATCCGCCACTGGTCGTGGTACATCTTCGTAGATCTTTGTCAGTGTCTTTTAAAATGATTCTTTAACCTGATATTCAGTATCATCAATGGACGCATTTACATTTATTAATGTATAATATATATATATATATATATATCCTCATGGTTCAACCATGCCTGACTCCAAGCTGTCTAACCCCACCGACCAATCAGCTGGCAGAGGGTAAGGGGTCATCGAGACCAACAATGCGTTTACTTGAAGTCAATTACTTTGTTCTTTCAGAACAACAGAATAGTATGCATTTTGTAGTGTAGTGGTTGTTACATTCGCCTACACGCGGATGGTCGTGCCCCAAGCTAGACATTGCTTTTTTAATTTTTAAAAATGTTTGTGTTTGTGCCCGTTCATTTCCCACTTTCTTTTCGAACATGACTTCGGAACCCGGATGTAAGCTTTTTTTCTCGACATTGGCATAATAAATTCGTGCTCTCCGTTGTGATCAGTGTCAGAAAAGTATTAACACACTCTCCTCAACAATTACTTTCATAAAATGAATACTTTAGGCGCCCTCTCTCACTCTCCAGGCATGCGCCACTGTGCGTACCCACAGCAGTGTGTATCTCATCGCTCCTGTTTTCTCAATCGCTTTGGTATCTCCTACAGTCGTCTGAGCCACGTTGCCTTTCCATTGTTCTCTTCGATTCCGGCTGGTTTAGTTTGCTAAAGATATGTTGGTATCTTCCAAAATCTGTTTTCAGTCATGGACAATGGCATGTTGCTCTCTCCAGAGTTCCTTCTTTTCATTTACTCACAGTCGTTTTCCCAAACCCACCCCATTTGGACAAATGTGTTTTTCTAGAAGTCTTCACCCGTCACTAAACCATTAGCGGCGTATGCTACGTTGCGGGTCGGCTAATAATTAATATTTTCCCTCGCACACGTATAGAACACAATATTTGATTTTCTGGTTTGAACCCAATGCTGTACTGACTGCTTCTTTCTTTTAAATGGCAAATCCTGTTCCTAGTGTGTCGGTGTTGCTACTACCACTATAAAATATGGTGTATTCTTTTGTTTTTAAGATGTCTGAGTTATTGCCACATAATATTTTGTAATATAGCAATAGCAATAGATTTATTATATTTTTACATTTTAATTTTCAGTGCTGGTTTATAAGGCTCTTGCTCTTAAAAGGCTTAAAACATTCACGTCCATGTACAGGCACTGGTTTGTTTCCAGTGATATTAGTCAGGGTTTAATTCACCTGCTTGAAATTCGTAACGCTGATTTTTTTTTAAACATGGCCGGTTTGTTAGCCCCGCGCACAAGCGTCGGGGGAGGAGGGGGCAGGCCCTTACAGCTCTCTAGGTAGCTGCCCTAATTTTTGGGATAGGGTTCCCTAACTTTTGTGGGTCTCTCCACTTCCTACAAGGCAGTAGGTTCTGATTTTGGACCACCCCGGGTATTTTATTTCCCCGGTGCTCCCACTTCCATATCTGGCGGGCTTTCCCCTATCCACCACCTGCATAGGAGCTCGATGGAGGATCAGTATCTCCGGTCGAAGTAACTTCAGGGCGTGGGTTGAAATCTTGAGCCAATACTGCGTGACGGCCGAAGGAAAAAAAATTCTGGGGCGAAATTCTGTAGCTCGGCATCAAGTAATTGTATCACTGAATCCTTACTACAGAAAAAAGGGCTAAATTTTAGTTTAGGGCAGCATGCAATCTAAACTAATGTGTCCTACACAAGTAAAGTAATTCGATGAGTTATACATTTTTAAGAGTTAGTAAAGTACAGAATAATCGCTGTAGAAAAAAAAATTAAGGACAACCCCCCCCCCTTTTCCATAAAAGCCGTAATTTCTAATTGAAAATGAGCATGTTTCAAATCAATTGTTTGTCTTTTAAGTATGTATTTAGTGTAAGGCTGTACTCTATTATCATAACACACGTGAAGCCATGTAAAACACCATAAAATAAATTGCAAGTAAGCAAATATCTAAGTGGAACCTTCATTTAAAGTTGCACTATTTGATGTGACGTTACACACCACACATCATCAAAAATGCATGACCCGTTGTAGCCCCCACACACCTATATGTAGACGCCATTATGACACAGGGCAGGGGAACTCACCGCTGGCGTCATCTTCATGGAGTCCAAGTTAATAATTTTATGTTTGATATAATTATTTTTTTTAAAAATTGTATTTGTTCAGGAAAGAAGGCTGAAAAAAATCGTAATACTCAGCATTATCTTCCCACGCTCTTGTAAGGGGCCGTCCATAAACGACGTCACACAATTTTAGCCGATTTTTCACCCCCTCCCCCTCGTCACGCGTCGTCACAAAAAAAGGTAGACCCCCTCCAATATTACGCCACAAAGCTTTGACCCCTCCCCTCAAAATAAATAAATAATAATATAAAAAAACAACTTTAAAAAAAAATTGAAAATAAGTATGTTTTAAATCACTTTTTGTCATATAAGTATTTATTTTGTGTAGGTCTGCATTGTAATATCGCAACATGAGTGAAGCTATGTAAAGCCTCATTAAATACATTGTAAGCCAGTGCTTCTCAATTTCTTTCGTATTTTTCGACTCCTGGAATTTTTCCATATCACTAGGTACCGTTGCATTCTTTTCCCGTTTGACTTGATTTTCCCTGTACTTACACGATAGCAAAATGAGCCTCTACATGGCCTAAGTCTAAAGCCCTATAAGTTTATTAAGGAAATTAAGTATGACTCCGGCTTGTTTAATAACATATTTAATTCTTTAAAAAATGTTTAGTTGCCAAGACATAGCAAAACAGCTTTCGAATAATACAGCGGTAATGTCAAAAGCCATTTGATTTGATTAACCTACAAGCTCGCGAGTGTGACTATTGATATACAAGGATCATTTCACTGTTGATAGACCGCTATCGGGCGGTTTCACCGAGGGGTCTGTGAACAGCAGTAAATTATCTCATATGGTGTAAAAAGGGAACTCTGGGCATTATGCTGAATCATTGTGGGCATATACAATTTGCGTGAATCCGCTCCTTTTGGGATAACAATAATATTAACATAAACTTTTATAATTTTAATTTTTAGGTATCCGGTTGAAACGGTCTGTATCTTTTAAACGTTTAACCGGCCTTCAAAAAAAAACAAAAAAACCATCGTTCGATTATATTTTATTTTAATACATACAAATTAAACAATGACTTTTAATCATCACTGTTAACTTCTTTGTTTAGAAAAATAATATTTACAACTAATATTTTTAAAATGTATTTTTAAAAAATCCCTCAATGGACTGACGGCATCCCGTAAGACAAAGGTTGGCGAACAGGGGTAGATAACCCCATCTGGGGTCAAAAGTGAATTCTTTGGGGTAATGCAGACTCATTTGGGACATACAACATCCAATACAATCCTTGTCAACATCAAAACACGCATGGTAACAATTTCATACGTTCTCTTGTGAGTTCTCAAACTTAAGGATTATAATTAGATTTCATATTCATTTCTTTAATAACTTACGCCAACCGGCGTCTGGTGGCGCACCGACCGGTACTTTGAGCAGCATTGATGGTTTAAAAGAGATCATATTAAATAATCTGTAAGCAACCAAATATTTAAGTGGAAGTTTTATTTAAAATCACCATTTTGATGTGACGTCACATTTCTTCAACACCCCTCCCTCCCCTTCGTCACACATCGTCTCAAAAGTGTGACCCCCCTATGCCCTCCAGGCCTGTGACGTCATTTATGGACGACCCCAAATGGAATATAACTTACTTTTGATATGGACCAAAGTGTGTTATTAATAAACCATTTATATGAAATTAGAATATGAAAACTATTGGAGGAAATGTGCATTATATTCTTTCTTTTTGTTTTGTCCCAGTAGCCAATCGTTTGTGTGGCATTACATAAAATTAATGGGGCGTGAAATTACATCTGGTAAATTAGGTCAAAAAGGTTCCCCTAGTTAACTTCCTATTCTAGTTGTAGTTTAGTATCTTGTTCTTGGGTTCGAGAATATTGTTCATTAATTCAACCTTTAAAAAAAATAATAATAATAAAAAAATAAAATAAAAATAAAAATAAAAAAACGCCTCATAATATTTGGAAGCCCAAAGGCCACCATAAGGCAACTGGATCCAAACCAGACAAAACTTGTAAATTTTGTTCAGCTGTTGTTATTTTGTAGTAAGTTATTACCTGAAGTTGTAATAGAAGCAAGGCAAATTTTAACTATCATTTAATATTATTTAATGTTTCAAAGAGAAGTGGCTTTTATTATTTAATTATTAAAAATATTAATATTATTACTTCATTTTACAGCTTGCTAAACTTTATTGTAATTGTAAATAAAAATAAACAAGTGAATGCAAAATGCAAAAATCATTTTTCTTTATTATTAGTGTGAAACTGTCAGACACATGCAAGCTCACCGACATAGTTCACAATCCGTTGTAGACAGAAAGAAAAGAAAAACTTTGCATTCTTAAACTTCTCACTTGTAAACTTTATTTTTAAAAAGAGCATTTAAATGTAAATGTCTTTTGACCCATTGAACCAGTATTGTGGCATCAATGGCATCTAATTTTAATTAACAAAGCCTCAGTGACAGACTTCGGTGCATGCCCCAAAAAAAAATTGTGTTCACTGACATTTACAACTTTTAAGTGAATACTGTCCTTATTATAGACTCAAAATAAAATCTTCAGACTCACTGTTAAATTTGAAAAATGTTCCATTACAATACTTTTGTTGTAACTTTCAAAAACATATTTCTTTTTATTTATGTGTCTGCAGTGGCGTAGCTATGGGAGGGTGGGGGGAGCCCCAAATTAGTGTCCGAAATTTTTACATTAAATACTACACTACCAGCATGTACGTGGACCCCTATAGAGGTTCAGTCCCCGGGCCCCCAAACCCCTACAAATTCCCAGCTACGCCCCTGTTATGTGTTATCGATTCTTATGTATCAGTGATGTTAACATTCGATATTCTCAGATTTTTGTGAGTGAGTGTGTGTGTGTGTATTAGATAAGTTAATTTTTAAAAAAAAAAAAGTAAATACAACCTAGTTGGTTTAGCATCGAAGCGGCAGATTTCTTCAGTCATATTTTAAGTTAAGACATAATTAAATGTTATGGGACATCTTCAACAACGATGTCCTTATTTAGCGCGTGGAAATTAATAATTTCGGATTTCTGGCAATTCTTTGGGGAAATATTACCTCTAAGATGCACAGCTGCATGGTCGCACAGATATCTGACCGACGCCGCGCAGCAGTTTACAATCACGGGACAGCAAAGTTTCTAAAATATATATATATTTAATGGATGCTATTCAACTTTGCACATGAGTACTTTTTTTTAACATTACACAGACCAACGAACCTTAGAGGGAATATTTCGTTGAGTTTGGGAAGTCCAATAGGCTTCGTCCGACAGCATTTGGGGTGGGGGGAGAGAATTGTTGAAAGAACCTGAAATTTCTTGTTAGTTTGTTTTCCCCAGCTGAAAAGGATAGACGAATATTTAAGGAAAGGAATTTTAAAAATAAATGTGGTTGCAATATGGTAAACATGATTTAGAGAAATTCTGTTAATCACAAAGGGAATAAACGTTAAATAAAATGTTCATAATGATTAAATGTTCGAGAAATCATTTAATTTATTTGTCTGCAGGTTGGAAAATCCATGCAACTCCTCTCTTATCTTTCACTAATTTTAACATATTCTTCAGTTGTATTTTCTTGACAAACCAATCATGTCTTTTTTTAAAAGTTGTCTTCAAGTAGATCTAAATTAAAGTTGTAGATTTTTGCTAATTTAAATCACCTCACTTCCATTTTTTAAAAAAATATATCTTTTTAATTTAAAAAAAAAATATTTAAAAAATTTTAAAAAAATGAAAACATGTGCAATCTCTTGGTTACCTAAAACAATGTCTGGAAACACGAAGCTAAATAATAACAAGGAGCATATTCTTTTGATGATTTGCTATTTCTCCCAAATAGTTTTTAAGAGAAATATCTCATTGAAACATTAATCGGATCTTCATGTGATATACATAGCTGTGGCGCGTTTAGCTACCCATGCACTCAAAACCTATCTTATCCAAAGAAGGACTATAGCTTTATGTTGAGTACCTGTTAGGCTGATCAGATAAAAGTGCCATTATGGATGCATCTTATTTCGCTGGATACATATCAAAGCTTTTAGACTATCTGCATAAGTTGTTGGCAGACGTAATAAAAGATTGATTTAAATTGATGTTTTGTATTGATAATTCAGCTGCCAGCCAACACTCCGCGTTTTGTCGGGTGTATGGTAAAATTTTTGCTATACGCAAATCATTATGGAAATAAGTAACTATATTTTGAATACAGCTAAACACAAAACAAAACAAAACAAGTAACTATATACACTAATACTTTTAAAGTACATAAACTTTTAAAAATAACTTTAAATATTGAGGTTTTTAAATAAATTTTATAGAGGAAACAAAAAGGCAGACTAAATTTAGAAGTATAATTTATTCAAATTAGAACCATGGTCATATTTTTCTATTTGGCGCCTATACGAGCGAACAGCTGAGAGTGTAATCGTCTACATTACCTCTTTTATACGACGGGAGTGCGGCTTGTGCATTGGGGTCGCTCGGTAGCGACATTTCATTTTTAACTATACCCAATTGTGTTGAAAATTGTGAATGTTTAGTAACAATTCCATTGGCGATGCATTGGAAGAATTAACTCCAATGTTTTAAGGGTAAAAAAAAAACATCACCAAAAACTTACATAATCTATTCAAGAACTACCCATGTTAACAAGATCATAAAGAAGTTTCTAACTAGACTATATTAGATTGTTGCACACAAAATTAACACTTTGCAAGATTGAATGATGGTGCACGGAGGGACAAAGATTAGGATGGAATGATGGTAAGTGTAAGGTTAAATATTAGGATGGAATGATGGTAAGTGTAAGGTTAAATATTAAGGATGGAATGATGGTAAGTGTAAGGTTAAATATTAGGATGGAATGATGGTAAGTGTAAGGTTAAATATTAGGATGGAATGATGGTACACGTAAGGGTAAAGATTAGAATGGAATGATGGTCCACGGAGGAGTAAAGATTAGGATGGGGTAATGATACAGGGATGGGAAAAGATTAGGATGGGGTAATGGTATGGGGAGGGGAAAATATTAGGATGGGGTAATGATACAGGGAGGGGAAAATATTAGGATGGGGTAATGGTACAGGGAGGGGAAAAGATTATGAAGGAATGACGGTACATTGAGGAATAAAGATTAGGCTCGAATTATGATAAATTAAGGGTTTCAGATTAATATTTGAATGATGGTACAATGATGGATAAAGCTTAGGATGAATTATGGTACATGGATGAAGATCAGAATATTTTAATATTTCCTTCCTTTTTGTAAAAAAACAAACCTTTTAATCCGTGTTCATCTTTACTGCATGACAGCAATGTTATGTTTTACTCTTGGTAAACTACTGCGCTTGAACTCGGTTCTCCTGGCCATTGAGCTGGCACCACCCTCATGTGAAGTAAAAAGCAAAATTCCTATATAAATAAAATTTAAGTTTACAATTAACTGATTAAACAAATGTAGTTATAATGAATAAACTTAAATTGTTATTATTGATTTTGTATTGTCATCGAAACTCGAAATGAATGCAACGAGTGAACGTTGGTGATTACAAGATTTGGAACCAGGAAATCAGGGCAAATAACATAAAAGCGTGTAAAAAAAATATTTAAGTTTCCTTTAAATCCCGTTTTTGTTCTATTTAATTTCAAAGGGTTGCGTGTTTGGACTGTTAGTTACTCGTTTATTTATCTTCCCAAATGTGTATCAATTTTCGCATAAATTCTTTCCTAAATTTTTGTTTCCTTGTCATGTGTTCCTAAATGTCTACATGAAACCGCCGTCAAAGCTTGCCACCTAACAAGGTACTTAGCTAGTGTTTGTAGTTGTTCACAGGTCTTTCCTGAGCATCTCAAACTCATCCAAATGACGATATCTGAAAGTTTGATTGGGGTCTCTTCGACCATGTCTGTCTTGTATGTTCCACTAGGACTTTCTTGTATTTTCTTCTTCTTTTCTCCACCTCCCCCCAAAACACAAAAATGGACAAAAAATAAAGGAGCTATCTGGGTGTGAGAATATTTAATGCACTATTCAAAATCTTCGTATACAATGAAATAGCCCGTTAAAAACAAAGTTTTAATCTATAAATCCCTTAAATATGAGACATAACTAATGATCCTACATCTGTAAGAAAATCAGCAGTTCCGAGCCTGCACTCTTCATGTGGCTTTCCGGAAAACCCACTCAGCTCTCTGGCCCTCTAGGGGGCGTAAAAGCTGAGAAGCCACCCCCCCGAGCGGTCGCTTCTAGAAGCGTCCAGGTCACAGGGTCGAAACACCTGCCACTAAGTTGACCTCCCGAAGGAGGGGTGGAATTTTCCCTACTTCGACTCACTATCACTTCGGCATCACCCCGGCAAATCTTACTAGTCTCTATGGTTAGGACCGCCGCAGTGCGGGGGATCATCGGTGATCTACCTTGGGTGTAACCCCCACTGGAAGGTTTCCTCATTTGCTGGCGTCTGCTGTGTTCTTAGCGGTTCCTTTTGCTACTCCGTACTGGCGCATCTGGCCCTAAACCGGCACCGCTCAGTGGCGTTGCTAGTTAATTGAGGGGGACGAAACGGTCTCTTCGGAGTAACCCGACCCTCAAAGGGTACATTGGTTTTCATCATCGGGATTGCATCTAAATGCTTTCCCTAAGATCCGTACAGCGACTGTAATCATGTGTTACTAGCTCCTAGCACCTAACATATCGTACTTTGGCATTGCCTGCCAGGAGTTGTCAGTTCCAGGTCGCGGCCAACTCCACGACCCTACTCGTCTGTCGGGCCACGTAGAGGCCACCCCTCCTCGACAGAGAGACATAACTAAACGCATTGATTATACCCAATATAATACGCAACGCACGACAGACTAGCATAAATATTTACAGATCGGGAAAATATTATAAAAGTATTTTCAATATCATACGCACCACACGGCGAGAAAAAGGAAAATGTTACAAAAACTTAGGTTTATTATAATACCTACCACGCGATAGTCTAGCGCAAACAATAACGTGCTACATAGAGATACATAGAGATAATCTATAAATTCATTAATTTAATAGGGCTGCGGAAATTATCGATTAATTTCTCGAGTATCGGTAATGCCACCATTTGTGAAGCTCCGGATGTGTTCTAATGTTCTATTTCTACTTCTTCACTCACTCGGTAAATTATTAATCAATCACTTAAGTCCAGGACAGAATGCACAAATAATTATGTTTATTCACTTCTTCTATACTTCATTATTCCAACGTATACACGACTTTACACATCTCTCTAACACTTGTGTCTATCTCAATAACCGTCCTTGTGCCTAACTCATCTTCTGTCCCACCGTGTGTGTCTCTTCGTCTGTCCGTCATCTCACTTATACCTCTCAGGCTCCGCCCATTCCACTCTCACCGTCCGAAGGTCAACTGTCAATCATGTTTGTATCTCCCCTAGATAAGACGGGTGTGGGGTGGCGTGATGTAATCTATCACTGGCCACTAATCCCCTACCCGAGTCTCTCTGCCTGACCATACATGACACCTGGTCAGCTTTCGCCCGTCACATTTGCACTCTCGTCGCCTGGGCAACCCCGCCAGACTTGCCAGACATGGGCTTCTCAAGGGGCGCCAGCCAGACCCATCTCAAGGTCGCCCGCCCTAATTCCCGACACACTCCCCCTACCTACAAAATTTATGTCGCACTCGACATTAAAGAACCATCTATATGTTTGTTCAATATTGGCTTCGAGTGACTAAGACCCTCTGGCAAAACAATTCAAAACAAATACACCGAGAGGCTATTGTGTTTCCCGCCAACACAACCTGGCCCTCACCATTCCTACAAGAATCCATTGTACCCCGCTGTACTGTGTCAACCCACTAAACGTGTGTCAGTCAAGTCCATATCACATGGTCAATTTCTCATTATCATTGAAAGCAACCTTACAAAACATAAGCAGGGGAAAATTTTACAAAAGTGACATGTAAAACATATAATGGATAAAAATTCGTACTCTTCAAAATACAATTAAATAATGCATGAGTCACATAAATCATAAAAATACATAAATTTCTCAACGCTCTTCCCAGTCATCAACTACATACATATATCTACAGACATACGGGGACATTCAAATAATTGCATCTGACGATAAATATACACATAGAAATTACCTAGTCATAATCAATTAATAGCATTAGACAAACCAATCACAGCAATTCATTTCATCATTAAGCTTTTTCAGGTACTATTACAATTATTTTAATCGATAAAATAGTGATTAAAATTAAGGAAAATGTCTTAAATAATGGTGTCGATTTATTAATAAATAATTAATTATTAATAATTAACAATAGTTTGCTTTTTTTTAACGTACAAACTTCTCCATTAAAAAAAAAGTTTTAAAGTGAAAACTTTAAAATAAGCTGTTATTATAAGGAAAATGATATAAAAAAATTAAACATTGTTTTTACTTAATTAACAATGATAAAATTTAAATTCATTGACATTATATTGAACTATTTAGTCTATATTTAAATAAAAAATGTCAATTGCCTGTTTTTGTTACTTCCCTTGAAATTTTCAGTTTATTGACGTCATGCATCTTATTTTTAGCTTTAATCAAAATTATCGATTAATTATTCGGTAAATTTTCAAACTTAACGAATAATTATAAATAAATCGATAATAGCCCTAATTTAATAGCATTCGATCGATCTGAAAGAATGCATTGTAGGCGACAAAAGTCTATATGCGAAATTTCAGCTCGATGGGATCACGGGAAGTGGGTCATTATTTACTTTTGTTTTTCGCTATAGTTTTTGACAATAAATCCCTTATATATGATACGGAGCTGAAAGTATTGATTATGTTAACTATAATACGCAAAGCGCCACAAATATTTACAGACTAAAAGTGACTGAACTCCTCTTACTGTAAAACGGGTTGGGGGTGGGGTGTTATAGATGGCTTGACTGAACTCCAGTGACACGTGGAGGTGAACTATAGCAGACTGCGACAGAGAAAGAAAGAGAGATAATCTAAAAGTGCATTAATTTAATTACGATACTTTTGATCCAACTGAAATTTTGATACAATGCAATGATAGGTGACAAGAGTAAATGTGCAAAATTTCAGCTGGAAATCAACACGGGAAAAGGGGTCATTTTTTACTTTTGTTTTTTTTCCGCCCGACCGCGAACCCACGACAGACAGACAGAGAGAGGCGACGGTGAAGTTAGTATAACAGATTTACAAATGACAGTATGTCTGTCTGTCCGTTATAGCTTCTAAACAATTCATCCGAAACTTTGGGAGATTGTTTTATACGCTCTCGCCCGGGTTGGAAACTGGCTAATTTTTTGTTTAAATGTAACACTCATGGGGCTCCGGGGTCCATTTTGCCATTAAACTTGTTTAAGCATTAGCTACTGTCTAAATGAAGTGATCTTGACTATTTTTTAAAGTCTCATAACCTATTTTTTCGAGGTCGTAGGGGATTCTAATGTTTCCCTTAGAACATTCTTGACCATACTTGGATATATAAATACTTGAAAGCCTATATTTAAAATACTGCAGTGCACTAATCTCTTGACGTACATTTCTGCGGTGCCGTGGTTTTTTAGTAAATTTTAAAGATTTTATTCCACATTCAGTTTTATAAGATCTTGAGGGGTATAGATAAATGGATACATTAAAAATTTGGTTGTATTGAACACGTGTTTCAAACTTTACATTTTTCACCGAATGGGCCCGGGGCCCCTAATGTTGTTTTGAACTTATATGAGCTCTATAAAAGTTAGTCTTAGCTACTGGGCGCTGGAGCTGGATAGCGAAGTCAATACAGCAGTCGCTTTACAAGCTGAGGGGTGTGGTATCCAGCCCACGTTAAAGCCACTATAAAAATTTTGAGGAATGATTAACGCTACGAAAGGCCTCCGCTGACCTGTAGTGGGATGGTCGCCGCCAGTGTCAACCAAACCCGAGAATGTTCTAGTGGAAACCAAAGAGTCAATGAAAGTGACTCTTTGGATTTCGCCGCAACTAAGTTTTTATTTTTTATATTCGTTTTATTTGTGTTTTGTATGTTCGTTGAAAAAGGCTCTTTGCCGAAACGTTCGCTGTTTTGTTACGTCCTGTCTGACTAACCCTTACCCTGTCCCTGCTAACGTCTTTTCCATTTATAAGACAACACAATGTTTAAGGGACATGTGTGGAGATTTGATCGCCGATGGATGCCGGTGTTAGTCCCGGTAGTATAGAATGTTTCTCCCAGCTCGCACAATCCCAGCTGTGTGGAATCTTGCCACTCCCAGATTAATAGAGGTTTCAATCCCTTTTTTTCAACTGGGGTGTTCACGAGGAAGGCTCGTGTGAGATTTTTTTTTTAGAAATGCGTGTGCGTTCGCTATGCGGTCTTCAATACCGATACGAGGGGAAACAGTGACTCTCTTTTGTTCTCCTTAGAAATCACAGAGTGGTTAAGACTGTCATAGTCCAAATTTATTTAATGTTGACTGGTGAATCAGAAGGAGGCAAGTCGTTCCAAGGACCCCTTTGGATTTTGTGGGGGAAAAAAAGTTAATATAGGATAGGCTTTATAATAGAATTTTACGCATATCAAAAATTAATTTCAGGAATGGACCCGGATCTAGCAAAGCACAGAAATTTCAAAATATTTTATTGTTCATTAAGATTTAAGAAAGTAAATTGCAATAAATTGTGGATTATCAGTTTAGTTAGCCTTTTTGACCTATTGTCCAAAGGGGCCGTCCATAAATGACGTCACGCACCGAGAGGGGCAGGGGGTCAAGCATTTGTGATGATGTTGGACGATTTGGGGGGAGGGCGGGGTTAAAAGAAATGTGACGTCGCATTAAAAAAAATCGACTAATTTTAAATAAAATTTCCACCTAATTCTTGCTTGAATTTTATTTGATGATGTTTTAAATAGCTTCAAGCGTCTTACGCCTCGCGAAAATTTATCAAATAAAAATGTTTCTTTAAAATATTCCCTTGAAATACTTTTAACACAAAAATGCTTGAAAAGTATCCGTCAAAGGGAAATAAAATAAAGTTCTAACAAATTACATGGTATTTCATACTACTTTTCCCTCTGAACATTAAAGAAAAATCATAAAACAGACTAAAGATTTTGGTTCGTTGAATGAATCAATGACAGAGAGTTCATGAGTTCTTGAAATACGCCGACATTATTTAGTACCAGTTGAGACAGACCAATGTTGTTTTTTTTAGTCTACCCCTTCCCTTCTCATTCCTTCCTCCACTCCTATCACGGCCATGTTAAAAAGTGCCAAGTCTAAAACAATTCTAACGTATATTTTTAGTTGTTCAAAGATATTTATGTACTAAAAAATATATAAAATGTATGTTTACTTTTTTTTTACATTTGAACAAAACAAAGGGTTGAAAATAATTTGGACTTTATTTACATTTTAAAAGTTAAAGGTTTTTGGTTTGTAAATGTTTGGTGATGTAAAAACTGTTACCACTCACCCACAGGTGTAGGCCTAGCAACATGATTTTAATAAGACGTACACATTTGTCAGTATTTTTAGTTTATAAATTAAAAAGTTAGTACCGCAGCCAATCTTCTAATATAAGCCACGCAGCAGCGCGACCGCGCAGTTTATTGGCCGACGCGCAGTGATTTAGAATAACCCCATAGCAAATGTGCAGTATTGCAATGATCAGCATCTAGGGGATAATAACATTCATGCTGCTGGGCCCTGACTGAACGTGACGTCATTGTTGTTGACATTTTGTTTGAATGTTCAGTTCACTGTATTTTTAGTGTATGAATATGACGAACACAGAAATATTTTTTCTTTTGGAAGTACGCTGTTAGCTACTCTGTGAAATGAGGGGAATGGATGGTCGCTAGGTTGCATTCTATAGCCTTCGAGACCGCGAAAATTATGCGGCGTTTTGGACGAGTACCCGCGCAGCTTTTTTCAACAATATTGACAGCCCTATTTACGATTAGGAATATTCGGATTTTGGCTCAGGCTAATTCAGAATCCACCAATTTTTACAAATATGGCCCCGGCTCCTACTTCGGCTTTGGCACAATTAACACTTCATAAATTGGGCTAGCCAGTAGGGCCAAAAAATGCTCCGGCTCCGACAGGGATCCTGCAATTTAGCAAATCTGACTCCAGCTTCGGCTCCAGCCAGATTTCCCTTCCTACATCTGTCCGAATCCGGTTCCAGGCAGATTTTAAAAATTTGAATCCGGCACACCCCTATATAGATTACAGACTTACATTAACTACATATTGTGATGTAAAAAAATATTTGAAACATGCTTATTTTCAATTATAAAACATGGCATTTAGTTAGGGGGGATGTCAAAGCTTTGTGACGTAATATTGGAAGGGAGTCTATTGTTACGAAGTGTGATGAGGGGGTGAGGCTTAAAAATCACGTGACGTCATTTAGGGGCGGCCCCGAAGTATTAAGATTTATAAACAAAAATAAAAAAAATGCATTGTGGGTAAGATATATATCTTACCTATATATATTACCAGTTTTAATCAATGTTTCCGCTAAGGTTCATTGGTCTCAGTGGCGTAGCTAGAGCTTTTGCCGCCCGGGGCGGTCTCCAATATGCCGCCCTTTTAGGGGCCGCCCATAAATGACGTCACGCACCGGAGGGGAGGTCATACATTTGACGTCATTCAAAACGCGCAACTTTTAAGAAGTCCCACTTAAATATATACCGATTACATTTTACATGGTTTCACGCGTGTTACGATATTAGAGTGCAGCCTTAAACTAAAAACATATTTAAATGACCACAAATGAAAAATGATTTTAAACATGCTCATTTTTAAATAGAAAATAGATGTAGATGTAAATTTTACCATTGCATGCCCTATTTATGTAAGCAGTAATAAAGGAGGCCGCATAAATTGATATACCTATATAAGCGCATTATAAAAATACAACATAATTGTTTTGAAGGCCACAAGAAAGTTATAGGGGTCGCATGTCTCTACAACCCCCTCCCCAACAAAATTTATAGCCAAAAACTTTAACAACTAATATGCCTTTATTTTTTATCTATAAATAATTGATTAATTTTTTTATAAAAAAGAAATTGTATACATGAGTATGTAAACAAATTTTATTATTATTTATTCATTTACTAACTTTTATAGTAGAAAAATCGTGTATTATGCTATCAAAATTTAAATTGTTTGTAATAAATTTTTCTATGGACAATATTGCATATTTTGTTGCCTAAAATCATTCATTGTGGAGCGAATATATATTTTTTTCCACTTCAATTTGGAGTAGCTCCTTTCACAACTAGATACACGGATAGTATTGTTGAAAAAAATCTTAGCAAAATTGTAATGTTGGGTAAAGAATTTTCCAATATTTACTGTTATATATTTTTTCAATAAATCAAAGGGGGATTTCCACCCGTTTTTTAATATAATGCCTTTTCTTGTAGTGTAAATACATCCTGGGCTGGTCTTGGGCTTCTGCAACCTATGCGGTCGCAGTGGGCCCCGCGCTTTCATAGGCCCAACTTATCTTAATTATCACTTATTATCCTTATTAATACCTTATCCCTACCCAAACTGGGTCCCACGCAATCCTTTTCGCATAATAAGCTGCACATAGCCCCGCAATGGCTAAGACTGGCCTCGTGTACTACCATAAAAACCTACTAGATCCTTTCTCTTTCAATCTCAAACAATTCTTTATCAATGTAAATAAAGAAATTTATTTGATGTTCAAATTCTTCATTTAGTATAAGGCTAGATGGTATTATACACAAATATTTCCTTGCAAGGACATGTAACTCATCACCGTGTTCTTTTATTTTCTTGTATAATTACATTTATAACCTTTGGATAAAAACATTTCTCTTTGTACTTCTTGCTATAAAGAAGTCTTCTGAATTTTCCCCACTCATATTTTACCTATTTCTAAATCAATGTTCGTGTGACACCTCCAACTCCTTAACAGCGTTCTGTAAAAGCACATTTTTTTGTCCCATGAAATGGGTTAGCATAGTTTGCATTAATTTAAAATATACGGGCTCCCATAAATTGAGATATCACAGAAAAGAAAACGATTGCAATGAACTTTGAACAGAGTAAAATTCCAGCATCTGATGTCCCAGCATCTGATGTCGTTTTACTAGTTACTTCAGATGTCAATTTTTCCAAGACGCTTTAAATTTTTAAGTATGTCTTTTACGGAATTCCTTATTTTATTGTGGTGTTAATTAACGGAGAAATGAATAACCATTAATTTTAAATGAATAACCGTATTTTAATGGAAAAAAAAACTAGCTATAAGTTCTATTTTCATGCAATAAAAACAGATTTTAATAATTTACCTCACAATAATTTTATGAAACCCGAAACAGTAATATCCTTGCAAGTTAAACACAATATTTGAACCACCATGTCATGTAGGTACTTGTTAGCGCATTATTCTGAAAATGTCAAAATTCCACACTAAAACTGTCGTGCCAATATTAATAGTACATATTTTCGGACCAACGTTGATGTGTTGTTGTTTTTTGTGCAGTTTTCTTATAAAAGCGCCATCCGTGATGTATACCACTTAATTTTCCAAACAAATCGTTACTTTTTTTTTTGAGCGATTTTAAATTTTTAACGATTTTGCATTAGTTGTAGCAACCACTATGTAATCAAACGAATGTTAGCACATCGGTTATTAAATCTCAAAATTAAGATTCTTTTTTTTCACCATGGTTTTACCCCTTCAAAATAAAAGGGATTCTTATCGGAAAGGGCTTTAATTTTCAAATGCCTACAAATGCCGCCCTTTGATTGAGTGCCGCCCGGGGTGGACCGCCCCCACCGCCCCCCTCTAGCTACGCCACTGATTGGTCTGTGTGCAAAATAAAAAGCTTGCATGCAAAGTTGCACATCATCCATTTTCCCCCACAAATTTTGTCCCAGCGAACACGGATTTTATATTTTCTTTTTCAAAATTTGCTGCGTTGTAATTAAATTGCTGAGTTGCGTCGGTCCAATTGCTGCATGCTCGTGCAACAACTACGTTTAAAGGGAACATTGATTATACTGATTATAGTCTAGTTGATTTTAGTTTGTAGTTTAAAAGTACTTTCGAGCGTTTCTATTTATTAAATAATCCACAATTTTTATTGTTAATTATGAATGCTCTACCATTTTTTGGTGATGGCTTTCAGATGTTTTTTTTACGACTTTCCAAGCGAGGACATACAGATCGTAGCCATCTCTGCGCTTTATCCTTAGCATTTTCCCCACCTCCCTGTCATGTCCTTTAAAATATTACCCCATCTTTCCGGTTTGTTTCCTGTCTTCCCGAAGATGATTCGATGTCTTTTGATATCATTAAAGAAAAAAAAATAGCAACAATACTTCCATCACAAGATTACTGGTTCTTTCGTGATAACTCTAATTTTTAAGAATATTTTTTGTAAATGAAAAAAAATAATTAAAAGCAAAAATCTTTGTTCCCCAAAATAATGCTCAATAAAGATTTCTGACGAAATGTCAATACTTAAATACTAAATCTTTTAAATCGTATACAAACATAATATGATATTATCTAAACTTATGATGTGTAACCTATTGTCATTTATGTAGTGAGAATGATATGAATGTTTCTTTAATTAATATATGTATTGTTATTGTTATCTACATGTAAAGCGCTGTGAGCCCGGCTCATAGCTGGGATACAGCGCTATATAAATTATCATTTTATTATTATTATTATTATTATTATTATTATTATTATTATTATTATTATTATATAATCATAATGATAAATTCAATCGCTTCTGTTTTTATTTCTTTTATTTCATTATCGTTTTAACACAGTGAATTAATGATCGACATGGTTTGGAATGCTATGTGAAAATCTGATACGACTTTCCCAATATTACAAGACGGCAGGATTTCCTTTTCGCCAAGACCCATTGAATTCTATGTTGTCATTTACTGTCACTTTACCTTTTTAATGTCGGAATGTACTACATAGCATTTGAATGGGAGCCATTAATTAATGAAAAGATTCCTATAAAAAGATCTAACGGTTAACACTCAGCCAATCGGAGTGCAAGAAATATTCAGCAAATACCAATAGACAAGAGGGAAAACCTTATTCCAAAACGAGTGTGGCTTTATTATTGCTGGAGGAAATCCTTCTGTTCATTGTTAAGAAGACTATCAAATTCTTCAAAACGAAAGCAAAAGACTTTTATCAGAAATAGAAAGTTGTCCAAAATCTTACAGTGACTACATCTATAATTATAAATAACTCTTAATTTACCAAAGCTTTAATTGTATATGCAAATCACTTTTACTATCAGAAATTTGTATATAAACGTGTGCAATCGACACAAAGTCAATCCAGTAATCCAGACAGCAAACTCACACACAGAAAACTTATTTTGTATCAGCAATCACAGACTTTAAACTATCAACTACCATGAAAATGAATGTTCGTCGAATGAAATTATTGCATGCCTTAAGTAAGACCTTAAAGCAATTTCAATTTAAATGTCGTTTATCTTCATCGTGAATTTCAGTATTTTCAGTGCAACTAAACACTTTTTCCTAACACCATTTGATCAAAGACATTGTATTATTTTTATATTTTAAAAAAAAACAACAAATACCAGTAATTTTTTATAATAGCTATCGTAAACATTTTTTTTTTTAATAATCTATACCATTAAATTTAATGCACGTCTCATGAGTCTTTAAAAATAATTACGTGAGTTTGGCGAAAACGATTTTAAATATTCACAATTTTGATTGGTTTAATTTATCTGGCAGTCATCATCCTGGGAGTCAATGTCCAACTTTCAAGCTCCTTTCCTCGACGGACCTTAACCTCTTGTAGTGACAGTGGAGATTGCCTGACCACGTCAGGTTGCCGTTTTTTGCAAAACCAGGCACCGCCTGCTCGTCATAGTCATAGATTCTCTCTTGAGCACGTCCGCGTGTTAATAAGAGAGTTTAGGATTCAACTAGCACAGCTGGTCGACTCAAGCGAAGAAATCTTGAACGATTGGGTAGGTTTTTAAAAAAAAAAAAAAAATATNTATATATATATATATATATATATATTATTCTGGAATTTAGCAGAAGACATCTAACCAAGCAGACCTCAAAGAGAACTTCCAGGTGGTTATTTAAGATATTGAGTGTGTTTAAACAGTAAGCGATATTTGTTATATGGATGTTTAAGCATTTGTGAATTTTTCGAAGACACATTATGCTTTCAATCTGGAGGTCCACAAGAGCTATAAGATATAGCTGCAAATATTAAGGGAATGGCCTAAAATGTCAAAATTTATAAGACTATTAGGCAAGTCTATGTGGTAAATGTATGCTTGCAAGAAGCCTGATTCACATTAATTATAGCTAATGAATAATTATTGGCACAGCAGTCTTTATAACATAATAAGAACAGAAAGTTTTCCAACTGCATACTTTAGCATGTTAATTAGTATATTGAAGATTAATTATTAATAATAAAAATACTTTGACAGAGATGGGTATATAAAAAGAAGTTTCTTGTTCCATTTACAAAGGCACACACATCCGCACTCTTCCTATGAAATGTGTCGCCAGGAAAACCGACACGCTATCAATATCTAAAACTCTATCAAAAATGCACGACTAGAAATAAATCATAGATAGGCTTAGGGTGTAATAATTTTCTAAATAAAAGAAATGTCTGTTTTTAATAAGACATGATAATCATCTACTTCACATCTAAAAATCTGTCGTAAAAGGTACGCTAAAAAATAAAGAACTTTTGATGTGCAACAAAGTCAACAAGCATCTTATCTTTGTCACCATCGTGATATTTCTTTTTACAAGAATTTTATTATTTCTACAGCAGCAGAACTCAGGCTTAGCGTTGCCAGTATCCACCAGAGGACTACGCGACCTTTACCCAACGGTCAACAACACCACTGGACTAACCAACACAACAGTCGGGGACCAGGTAAATAACTAACATGCATATTGTCCAAAGATAAAATGTGTATCGCTATCATCCAACAGTGAATTACTTTTTGGAGGGTAGCGAAAATGCCTACTCGTTAAGAGATGGGATAGGTCAAACAAACTGAGGGGCTACACTTAATATTAAATGGGTAAATTGCTTTGCGGAATTTTTTACGTACAAGATAAGCTGGTAATTTTGTTTTGACCGATTAAAAACAAATTATTTAAATGTTTGGGGAAAAAACGGATTGCATTTCAGAAGGACCATCAATTTCATAACGTGCTTTGATTTCAGCAAGAAATAAATTTAAGCCAGAAAAGAAGCAAGTCATAAAACTATCTCTTTGTGACACATCTTTCCTGATATGGAAGGGATTCACCATTCATAAATGCCTGGGAAACCCTTTAAATCATGTTTATGCACTGAACGTTATCTAGGTTAAAGTTCAGAGTCCCCACATTAAACTGTCAATACAATAAAAAGTTTTCAGTCGTAATATTGCTCAATTTATTTTCAAGAAGAAATTTCAAACCTAGCACAAATTCTTTGACCCGGTTTCTCAATATTGATTGAGCTAGGGCATGGTCTGAGCTTTGAATAGTATTTCAAAGGTTTAATTAACACTTCGATGATGTGGTCAAAATTTGCATAAATCCTTTTTTTTTTAAAAGTATTTATTTAGTAAATAGTGTATATTTTTTTACCAAGAAAACTAAAGTTAATTTAATATCACCACATTGCACAATGGACTCACTGCGAAATTATCTCTGGCGCAGACATGTGGAGATATGAGATACTAAAATATAGATCAATTAAACTTTTTTAACAACATTGTACAAGGCCGCATTTTTTTTAAAAATTCAATGGCGTAAGGTTAACTAATACAACCCGCAGTTAAACATAGGAAGAAAAACACGCTTCTTGTTACAGATGCAAAAACAAACATACAAATACCATTATTCCTGTCTGGAATTAGGACGTTACATGTTGTCTGATCAAACCAAGAAAACAACATACTAACATTTAAATATCTAATAAAAATGCAAGACTAGACATAAGCCATGGATAAGCTTAGGAGACAATAAGCTTATGTATGGAAGGAGCGTTAATAATAGATAAGATAAGTTGGGTTCCCTTTGGATGTGTTTAAAAAATATTAACATACTACAATGATATTCGCGTTCAACAAGGCGATATTTTCGGTTGGTACGAAGGAAGTATCATGAACATATTTTCGCCCGAAGAAAATCACCTTTCGACAAATATGATATTATGAGTCAGCAAAATAAAGGAAATTTCGAGAATTACATCTTTAAAGAGTTACAGCTTCATTTTAATTTGGCTTTAGATAAAACGTTTTAGCATCCATAATTCCATACTGAAGGGTGTCAAATAATTTGCGTGTATGATGCAAATGTTTGGGATCAAAAACTTTCTGCGTCTAGCTTTAGACGTGACTCTGTCCCACTCTTTGACTCTTTCATCGATGAAACTCGGGAAATTTAACAAAGTCGCATATTTAATTTATTAGAAAAGACTTATTCAACATGTTCTTAAATTAATTAAATACAGTAGTCATTATTCTAATAACGATGCGTACATATGTGAATTTTAAATAAGTTTTTATTTAATTTTAAAATAATAATTTTGTATTTTAGAGATCATTGAGTTGGTAATTTCTGAGTTAGAGGCAACTAGGTATTATTAATGTCTGTGTTACTTTGCAACTTTATATATTTTTAAAAAATAGCTGATATTTTAAGCTCCATGTAACATGAAAATTTCAGCATCGCATTCTTCGGGAACTGAGATGGTGGCTGACCAGGGCGGAGGCTCACGTTCAGATCATTCATGCCGCAAACATCCGTGATATGGACATAACACCACTTGAAAGGGCTATAACTCGTTTGTCCAGGTCCCTGAACTCCCTACTCACCACATTTAGTGTTGATACTGACACCTTGTCTGAACAGGTAGATTCAATTATTTATCGTTTTATTTATTGCGTCTTTACAGAAGGACGATAACTTGTGCTAAATTTTGGATAATTTGTGATTGAAGTCACTAACAATAAAATTACGTATAGGGCCAATGCTATAATCATCATAGCGTTACAATATTTCACACTAGTAGGCTATCACCATCATAGCGTTACAATATTTCACACTAGTAGACTATCACCATCATAACGTTACAATATTTCACACTAGTAGACTATCACCATCATA
>MUZC01004525.1:274420-292729 GCA_002072015.1 Radix auricularia | reverse complement strand
CATCATAGCGTTACAATATTTCACACTAGCAGGCTATCACCATCATAGCGTTACAATATTTCACACTAGTAGGCTATCACCATCATAGCGTTACAATATTTCACACTAGTAGGCTATCAGCAGCATAGCGTTACAATATTTCACACTAGTAGGCTATCAGCATCATCCAAAAGACAAGATAATCATACATCACAGTTTCTGTTGTGATTTTAGTAACACACTATTAAGATAGGCCCAAAACAATCACAACTGCAAAATAATTTATCAAATGTTTTTTGCTAAGATCAAAGTATCTTCGTCTTACGACTGGTCAAAATGATCAGTCCGGAAAGAGAAACTGTTAGAGAATTATAAAGTCTACGTTTTTAAAAAAAATGCTATGCTATGGGGGAAAAGTTCTTAGCATAGAATGTTGTAATTATTTAAGCAAAGTAATATATCAAGTAATTAGTATACTTTGAGGTGATTTTTGTTTTAATGTAAATGTATGTTCGGGACACAGCTTTTGAGATTAGGTTTGTTTAGTTAGAGGTGGTTTAAGAATTAGTTCTTTCTTTTCTGAAATACTAAAAATCTGGAAAACACTTTTTAAAAAAAAAAGGGGGGGGGGCTCTCTGACATAGTCTTTATTGTTAATTTTTATCCTTCATAAAATATAGACAAAGGGACAATACAAGTATATTTAAATAATTTAAAGATTAAGGATTAAAACGTCAATTCTTTTCGTTCCGATTTTTACGCTTTTCTTCGTTTTCATTGATTCTTCATGACATTTTCGGGCCTCTACTGGAAATTTAATGTTAATTTAGGAAATGTGGAACTGCAAAATTAGTTTATCGCATCTCTTGGATAGGGTTACTCCACAATGAATGAGAATAAGAATAGTATAAAATGAAACGAAAAAACAAAATAAGGCACCTTCGGCATCATAATCACTCCGCTCCCCCCCCCCCCCCAAATCCCAATTCACATAACTAGGATAAGTCACTGCGCGATGAGCTTATTCCGTTATATACATTTTTCCACAGTGCTTTTGTGTTGAGTCCCGAAACAGACTAAGGGACTCCGTAACCAATAAGGCAGAGTTCACTTCCATGACTCTGCGAGACATCCACCAGATGGCGCTCCACATCAAACAAGTAATGGAAAACTGTGATGCCGCGAATCATGATCAAGGTCGTCATAGTGTCAGGTTGGACTGCTGGCGATGGTCATCAGAATCGGCCTTTTATTCGGCAACGCCCTCTGGTTGGGACCTGTATTCTCTGGATGAATTTACTACATCTTAGTTTGGGTCGATATCTTGTATGTTTTATATTTATTTTTAATGTTCTGCTTGTTAAAAGAAGTTTTGATTTCGATTTGTGGTAGAGCGTCCACTCTTATAGTGTATGTGGTAATTTGTCTAAATGTTTAATGGGTTCGCCTAAGTAGCCTAATTCTCCATTATCCACTAAAACATGATCCCACATCATGTAGCTAGTGAGCATTAAGCCACGCAAACTTTCGTTTTGAATCTGATTTTGTAATGAATGAAATGTTCATTTGCCTTTTCTAAAGTTCTTTGAGTTTAAAAAAAAAATATTTTCAGAAAATTAACAGAATATAATAATTTTGAGCGATTTATGTAACTAAATAGTATATTTATTTGTCAATTAAGATAGATTTACTATACCAGTTATAATCCTTGTAGTTAATCTAAATATAGTGTGCGGCAAAGTGTGTTTTTTTTTTTTCGGAAAATCCCTTTTTGTATAGACTGCGGTTTTGTTTGCACAAATTCTAACAGCACAATACCTCCGGTAGTGAGAGACATTATATAACGGGTATTCCTATAGGTTTCGATATCAGAATACTAGTTCAAAGAAAACGATTGATTTATCTGTATATAGTAACGTATACTTTTAAATTATTAGTCCAAGATTAAGAATTAGGATATTTCAAAAGATGGAGAGCATAGGGGTCGACCTTTAAAGTACGTCATACTCCAGAGGGGGGGGGGTAAGAAAGTGTTACAGTGGGAGGTGAAGTCGGGCCATGTTCACGGTGTTTATATAAAATATTAATTATTTTATAATGAAAACAAATGTTTTCGTAAGTGTGACGTAATTTATTTTATTTTTATTATTTTTTTTTATTTTTATTTTTATTTTTTTTTTTTTTTTTGGGGGGGGGGGTCCGAGATTTGTGACATTTTGTGACAGTTAATGTGGTCAAAATTAGCGTGAAGTACTTTATGGACGGCCCCATATAAAGTCTTAACTCCTTCTTCTCAGCCAATAAATTCTTCTGATATTCTTTGAAGCATTGCTTTTTGTAGCCATTGTAATTTAAGGACACTTAGGATGGAACATGTTAAAAAGATAAGCTACCGGGAAAAAATGGTAGTAGATCTATTGGATGAATATGAGTTTCGCACCAAAATTTTGACAGCTCTTATTATAACCCGTACTATGCCATAACTTGTGCAATATTGTTTTACATTGTTGTCCCCTCATAGATTCAAATCATGCTACGTTGAGAAGATGGTAGTCTATGGGTAATGTGTTAGAAGGAGCAATGTATAACGTGATTTAACTTTGAGATAATGGTATAGAAAAGCGAAGCGAAGACGGGGTTATTGGATTCCATTTCAATTTGAGATGGTGGTGGCGAAAAACTGTTCAAAATTTGGGATGTTGTTATGTTTTATGTGTTTGAAATGTACGATCAAGTTACGAGAAATTGGCATGTCTTTTGGCTCATTATCATAAATGTTACTTTGATAAACATTTTATAAAGTCATAATTCATAATGAATCCGTCGATGTTTAAACAAAGTTATTAAGTGACAGTAATACTGTGTATTAACAAATAAAATAAAATTATGACATAATTATGTTTATTCATTTAATTAAGGTTCGAGATTTTTTTTTTTTAAAAGGCCCGTACTCTTGGGTTTCTTAAAAATTAGTATTATTTTATTATTAGGGACACAATTTTTAAAATATTGTTTAAAGTTATTTTTTTAAACAAAAACAAACAAAACAACCCAATCTAGAATAATAACGATGATGATCACATAATTGTTTTTGTTGGAATTAATAAAGTAAAATATATGATCTCTCTTCATACACATTTGTAAATATTGTAAAGTAATTTTTTAATGAATTGTTTCATCCTCTCAAATAAGTAGAAAATGATGTTTTATATACGACGTATATTACAATATGAAAATAGTATTTAAGTGTGGTATGTTTGCAATATTCAATCTGAAATATGTGTAATGTTGTTTTTTCATGTTGTAGAAGAAAAGAAAAGATAATAAAATATATATATTTTGACAAATATGATATATGCCTTGATTAAAATGTAATCTTATCTTATCTTATCTGTTACAGACGCTCCTTCTATAAAGAAGAATATTGCGTCCTACGCTTATCTATGGTTTATGTTTAGTCCTGTATTCTTATTAGAGTTTTAAATGTTGATAAAGTGTTGTCTATCCTGGTTTCTTCATGCAACCCATTCCAAGCCCGAATTCCGGACGGGAAGAGAGAAGATTTATTTGTGTTTGTTCTTTCATACGGAATAAGAAAGGTGTTTTTATCTTTATGTCTATCTGAGGGTTGTATTAAGTTATCATTGTGTTGTAATTCTAAATTAGAATTAATTGCTTTATGTATAATTACTAATTTAGTCTTGATTTAACTAACGGTGTTATTATTGTCAGTTTTGAATAATTTCCAGTAATTAATCTAATAGCTCTTTTTTGAATTAGTTCTATTTTGTAAATGTTTTTTTTTAATGCGGATGCGTCCCATACAGAATATGTATATTCCAGTATAGGTCTCACCAGGGTGAGGTAGCATTTTAGTTTTATATCTTTATTACATTTGTACAATTTTCTTTTTATAAAACCTAAGTTTTGTTTGATTTTTTAATAACTTCTCTGACATGGGGATTCCATGATAGTTAATCTATCATGAAGTGAAGCAGCTACATACATAAATTTTACAATGGCTAAGAGAGACAACCAGGTAAACATTTTAAAAAGATTTTCACTGTTCTTTCGTGCCTTGAATAATAATTCATTCATTACAGTACAGAGCTGCTTACCCCCAAAAACATTTTTTTCTCTTAAAGGTACCATCTCTGTTATACGTATCTAGTGGACGGTGTAAATGCAATTTCAAATGCACTTTGTTCTGAACTCTACATACAGAAATGTCCAAAACATTAATTATTTAGCCCTAGATAATTAAAAATAATAATATAAAATCAGCACTAATGAAGGTTAACTGGAGTTCCTCGGAGAAATGTGCTAAGTCCCTTTCTCTTTTTAATTTATATAAATCTATGGCGGATTAAGGGGGGGGGCTGAACGGGCTAAAGCCACGGGCCCCCGACGGTTTAGGGGCCCCCAAACTTTTTATATTTTATAATAAAAGTGTACAAAAGTTTGCACGAACCCTTGAAAATATAATAAATTAATTAATAATATCTATACAACTTATCGCGTTCAGACATGATAGTATTGATAATACCTAATAATCGAAAAACTTTAATTGATTCACTTCGCATGATATAAAATATAGTATATATTTTTAAAATTTCACATTTTCGATAAGTTCCGCTGGCCGTGTGGGTATAGCACATGCTCGTGGGGCTACCGGTCTCGGGTTCTATTCCCAGCAAGGGCATAATTTTTTTTTCTTTTCACACTCAATTATAACTACCGCGAACACATCAAACAGTTATTACTTCGTGTTCGTTTTTTTTTTCATTATTAAAATTTAGTTTCAGTCTTATATTAGCTTTTAACAATCATTTTATTTTAAGAATGCTGGCTGGATAGGGCCCCCGTTTGATTGCAGCCCAGGGCCCCGTGCAGTCTTAATCCGCCCCTGATATAAATGGTTTACCCAACAACATCTCAACATGAAAAAACGTTAGGTTATTTGCTGATTACTGCATAATCTATAGAACAATTAAATCAGAACAATATAGCACAATCTTACAAAAAGACTTAGATGAATAGATAAAATTGTAAACTTACTGGAGTGTGTCTTTCCACCCTGAAAAATTTAAATTTTTAAGAATAACAAAGAAAAACAAACAAATAAACTCAAAATATTTCATTAATGGAAAAAACCTAACCCAAACTAAAGTTGCAAAAAGCTATGGAGTAATAATAAATGAGAAACTGTCATGTAATCTCCATGTCAAAGAAGTTATTAAAAATCAAACGAAACCTTAGGCTTTATAAAAAGAAACTTCTACAAACGTGATAGTAATAGAGATATAAAACTAAAATTATTCCTCAATTTGAAGACCTGTAATCAGCGACGTCACTAGGGGGTTTTTAAGGGGGCCGGGCCGCCCCGGACGACACTATCAGGGGGTGACACCAAATTCTAAAATTTTTATGTGAATGATTTTATGGCCAAAAAAAAAAGAGACGACCAATCCTTTTCACCTAGAGAAAAATTATGAAATACAGTCGCTATACCGAGTTGGTAGTCTATCAGACTCTATTTTGAAATATTAGCATCTATTAGAATAGAACAATCGCATCCAATCTTTATCTCCGCTCTTTTGTTTGTGATATTTTACGGTTCACGGTCCCAAAATTAATTAGTAAGTTATACTAAGCAGTGACGTCAGTAGGTGTGTGAGGGGTGTGGATCGCACAGGGTGACACTCTCAGATTTGGGTGACACCAAAAATATACAAATCTGTATGTTTCCACTCTTTGTCACTGGAAGACTCGGAGAAGTTCTATTGACTAAGTCGTGTGGGGGTGACACCATGAGCTACCGCCCCGGTTGACACCAACCCTAGTGACGCCTCTGCCTGTGCTAGAATATTCATCTTTTGTAGGGACCCATCCATCAAAGAAAACATTGATACAAATTCGAAAAAGAGATGTCAGGTTTAATATTCAGAACTGACAAAAATAACATCATTAGTTAAATCATTAAACCTTGAAACACTAGAGCAGTGGTTCACTAACTTTTTTGACTCATGGATCCCTTGTTATAGTCAAAACAGGCCCACGGACCCCCAAGTTTAAAAACCACGTAAATGCATAGTACAAAAATTACAAATCCATTTTAATGAAGAAGTATTTATTGAAATCATAACTTTTGATGAAAATAAATTTAAAACAATTAATCAATTAATGACTTAGATTAACGTGATTAGATTTATGAGTGTATTTATGACTGGCTCGATGTTTGTGAGTAGCAACTACAAATCCCCACAATCACTTATTTCTATTCGGTTTCTATTTAATTTTTAAAGATGAATTCTTGTTTTACAAAATTGGAAGGCGGGAGGGCAGTGAACAATTTTTGTACAATAACCCATAATGCAGGGTATGAATTTGGAATCTGCTTTTGTAACCAGAATTTATAATGTCCTTGTTCAAACATTGGTTTAAGTTCCTCATTTGTGGATGTTTCAATAAGCTGATCCTGCATGGTATGTATTCATGACTGTTGGTATTTGAGTTTGTCAGCGCACAAAAGGATTTAACTGCCACTCGGAAATATCCAAGAGAAGCATGTTTTCAAATCTTTGGCTCAAGTACCATTCAAATATTTTGTCATTAAAATAATAATAATAACAACAAAAAGAAGCAAAGCGAAACACAGTGATTTAAGTCAAAACATGGAGCTGAGGAATAAACGCAACCAAGGTTGATGGATTCGTATTTTCAGATGAAAGCAAACAACATGAACTACATTCGATTGCATTTAAAAATGTATACATGCATGTATAATAATGCGAAGAATGCTTGCAGTAGCAAGAAGTCTTATATTTTGTCACCAGCTTAGTGCTGACATAGAGCATCCTGATGGCGTTCAAGTTAATTAAAGCGCACGATTTGCTCTGTGTTGTTACAGGAAATTTAAATTTCTTTGTTAGTTTCTCGAAACCTCCTTCAGTGTCACTGTCGGAACTCTATTTTTAGTAATCTGAAGTCCTTCGCCAAACGTCGCACATCATCATCGAGGAATTAACGAGATTATGAACCAAGAGATGCTCTTTGATGCAGATCATTTGTTTGTTTACTGTAGTGAGACTTTCGACAGACTCTTGCAGTGATAAAGACATTTAGTCATGTTTATTAAATTCACATACAGGCCCCTTTTGAAGATTAACAAGTTAAGTGAAGTTTAAAAAGTGAACAATATTTGATCAGGAAACGATATCTAGCTAATTTCAATGCAGTTGCACTCGAATGGTTGGCACCAACTAACTCTTCTCTAGCCTTCATCTCAAGACACACCCATATCGTCTTCCTTATTTTATGAAGTGCTCATTATGCATACATAGATTGAGAGGGTTCGCGATGTTTCTGGTTACGGCAGTTACACAAATGCTATTTTAAAAAATAATTCAGGGCACAAACATGTTTATGTTGAATTGATCTAAAAGTTAAAGTAACGCAAGGACAATCAGTAAATGAGACATCGTCACGATTAAGAGACTCAATCATGTGAAATGAAAAACTAAACGAAAACCATTAAATATTGCATTAATTGTGAGCATTCTTTGTGATTCGATTCTGAAAGAAATTATTCTATATCTTCATACGAATCATACATTTCAAATTTATCGCATGTATCATTTTAGTATAAAATATCATACATCGTCCCATCCTCAATCGTGTAGGAACTCTATCCCATTTTCACAACTACTAAGACTTAAAAGACTCTGCAGTGATGAGGCAGACTTCTTGGAAAGAAGTGATGAGATGCTGGACTTTTTTAGAAGGAGGTCATACCCGGAAACAATCTTAACATCAGCTGTCAATAGAATTAAAGGCATGACCAGACAGGACACATTTACATCATCTGTTCACGATCAATGTGATAGATGCAAATTTGTTTTAACTTTCCATCCCCATAATTTTAAGGCCCGCCAGGTGATTCTCAAAAACCGATCAATCCTTATGGCTGACCCTCTAACTCAGCAGGTCTTCAAAAAACCTCCTCTTTTTGCTTTCCGGAGAGATAAAAGCCTCAGAGACATACTTGTAAGAAGTCACCTTCCCACAATGAAAGCACATATTGGAACAAAAGGTTGCAACCGTAACCGTTGCAATACTTGTCCATATGTGGTTGAAATTAACAAAATTTCTTTCCCTCTTGAACAATTCTCAATAAAAGATGGATTCACTTGCACCAGTCGCAACGTGATTTATGCAATTATTTGCAAGAGATGTAAAAAAATGTATGTGGGTGAGACAGGTCGTCGTCTTGGAGATCGGTTTAGAGAACACCTGTACAATATAAATAAACAGGCTCAGTGTCCTGTGTCTAAACATTTTAACAGTGTTGACCACGATGGCATTTTGGATATTGTAGTTACTGGTATTTTATATGCAACCAATACCCATGATAGAGTCCACATGGAAAATAGACTCATAAAACGATTTGGTACGTTGGCTCCATATGGAATTAACCAAATCCACAATTTTACATGACTGCAAAATTGTTTTCCCGTTGTGGTTTTCACTGTTACTTTAGATACTTCAACTTCCTCCTTTTTCTTATATTCTATGTCCGTGTTTATTTTTGTCTTTCATTTCTTTTCATTTTATCACATAGACTTTAATATGTTTTAATTTTAATATATATGTAAGTACATGTAATTGTTTTTGTACTGATGAAGGCATGAGCCGAAACGTCTACCATTATTTGTATTAGTTGATAATAAAGCTTTAATTTATTGTTTCCTTACACAAATAGTCTGTGTAATTTGTTTTTTTAGTATAAAATAGTATTAAATAGTAAATCTTCCCAAATCACATTCACGCACATTAACGCTTTCAGTCACTTTCTCCAATTCCATATTATGAAACAACACAGAATTTCTTAGGTGTGTTCTTTTTAACGCCCAAATCGTCATTATCAAGCATCAAATTAAGTAATAAAAACTCGAACGAGTATTTAACGCAATTTCCAACAAAGAATTTCCAATTTTTTTTATTCAAGGGAAATCATTCTAGAGTCACATCAAGAATGTTAATATAATGCGCACCGCGCAACAGTCTAACATTAGCATTTACAAAGCGGGAAAATCCCATTAAGTATCATTTTAGATAACATTAAAAGTAATTTCAAATCAATAATTCTGAAACTAAAAAAAAAACAATTGCTATCTACAAATTGCTGTTAAAATTACGGGAGTCGAATCAAAAGAGATTTTTCAAAAATCATTTCTCCAAAATCGTTCTTAATATTATTAGCTATCCTTTGGCGTTTGTTTCAGCCCGAAAATGTTATGGTTGGCGGGAAATTGACAAAATACTGATATTTTTCTTTTTTTCCCAGGTAATCTAGTAAACCTTTTCCGTAATTTTTGGGCCCGTGCACGTTCTTGGGACCTCCTTGACATATTTGCAAAAGACCCGAACCCCCTAATATCTGGTATGGTTCAGGGGGAGACGCTGTTCAAAGATCGAACAGACTGTACGGACATTTCAAAATTCAATTTTTCCCGATGGAAATTGCGTTTAAACAAATTCTTTCTTCCCCTAAACTTTAATTCAGAAAAGTTGAAAATCTCATTTCAGCTCAGAGAAGTAACACTGGGTTTCTTTGTCAAGGGATTCCTGTTGCCCTGTAGTCTCCCCTTTCAAATTTTAATTATTTTTACCACGTTTTATTATCTTGCTTTCATTATTTTTTGTCTGTTTGTCTGTCCACAAAATTTCAAATTTTCCAACGTAAAATTAAACCCCTTCCGATGCTTCTAGAGAACAGATCTCAAAATTTTACCACAGATATGTATTAGATGACAGTGCAATGTATAAAAATTTCAAATCGATCAAATGTACCGTAATTAAATTAATGGATTTTTAGTTTATTTTGATCTATCAATATGTATAATTCTCATCATGGTCCAACCATGCCGGACACCAAGCTAGCTGTCTGACACCACCGACAAATCAGATTGCAAGAAAAGTTAGTGCACACACACACAGCGTGGGGGGTCATTGACAATTACATAAATTGTGGTAAATTACTATGTTCTGTCAGAACAACAAAATAACATGCTGTTAAATAAAGGGGGACGAATGTTAAATATCGATGTCTAGGGTAATACAAATAAGTAATAACTAACACTAACACCTCTGTATAACAACACAGAGAAAATGTTTAATACAGATCTATATACAGGAATACATTAAGAGAAATAAACATACGATATCAATGATTCATACATAAACAGAACAATACAAATATCTATTATGCCCCAACTTCCCTCATGGAATGGGCGTGGCTAATGAAGACTGGCAAAACTTCTATGTTCTGGTCAATCAGGTGTAGCGTAGCTCTCGCTTATCTCCTTTTTGGTCAGTTATGCGGATTTGATTGACGGCCCGGCTAACTCGCAGCAACGGTCACCGTCACCAAGGGTCCCCACGTGTGAGGCAAGACCACCATGTCCCTTCCTCACTATAGATCTCAGCACGTCTCCTGCCTGGGATTGTAGCCTAGTGGTTTCTCGTCTACCTACTGGCTTTCTAACAATTTTACTATACTGTACTTTACTTCAACTTAACTTCAACTTAACTTTACTAGCAGTCCTTACTTTACTAGCACTTCCACTCCTACTAACTACAACTCCTACTAACTACAACTCCTACTAACTACAACTTCTACTAACTAGCTGACAACAATAATATCGAATATCTTATTAAACTAATGATAGTAATAACATTTCAATCAACGCATATCAATACGCCTATCAATAAACATATCAACCAAAGCATATAAGGTATGTATGTATGGCATCTGTCCGTCTACGAAAGACGATAGATTTATCTTTATTTTTTGCAGCTCTTGGTGTGGCTGATGAGACCAATCCTTGAGTGGCAGTCTCTTCTGCATTTTACACACACGAATGTAGTTGGGCAGTGTTGCCTGACCTTTCTCCTCGCTCTTTTTCCAACTGTTTCTTCCCTAGATTGCTCCTATGCTCTTAGTGATCCTTCTTTCACTATAGCCCGCCATGTGGTCCTATCCTCAGCCAGGTTTTCCCAGTTTTGTATATCAATGTTGGCTACTTTCATGTCTCTCCTGCATATGTCCGTGTATCTGAGACATGGCCGACCAACCGACCTTTCCCATGTTGCCTGCTCGCAGTATAGCACATCTTTGGGTATGCGACCAGTTTGCATTCTCTTGACGTGTCCAAGCCAGCGGAGGCGTCTTTGGCTTAATATGGCTGGAATGCTGCTCATGCTTGCTTGAGCCAGGACCTCTGTGTTGGGGACTTTCTCTTGCCATTTGATGTCAAGGATGCGGCGCAGGCATCTGAGGTGGAAGCCATTGAGCCTTCTTTCATGCCTGGTATAAGTGGTCCATGACTCGCATCCATAGAGGAGCGTGCTCAGTACGCAGGCCTGGTATACCTGCAGCTTAGTCCTTGATGTGAGTTTGGCATTGGACCAGACTCTTTTGTACAGTCTAGCCATAAAAGTTGCTGCCTTCCCTATCCTACCGCTTATCTCATCTTCCAGTGAGAGGATGCTTGAGATGTTTGATCCCAGATATGTAAAACTGTCAACAACATCCAGGTTGTAGTCGTCTATAGTGATAGTTGGGAGGGAGGCAGCATCCTGTGCCATAATGTTGGTTTTCTTTACGCTAATGGTCAGGCCAAAATCTTTGCAGGCAGCGCAGAAGCTGGATACAAGGTTCTGCAGCCCGTCTGCTGTGTGAGATATTAAGGCAGCATCGTCTACAAATAAGAGCTCGGGCAGCAAAATCTTCCTTATTTTGGACTTTGCTCTAAGTCGGGCAATATTAAATAATCTCCCATCAGCTCTTGTGTGTATGTATATCCCCTCGCAGTTGTTCTTGAAGTCATACTGGAGCAAGATGGAAAAGAATATTGCAAACAGAGTAGGTGCCAGCACGCACCATTGCTTTACTCCACTACTTACTGGGAAAGCTTCAGATGTGTCACCGTTGTAACACATTGTGCCCTGCATGTTTTCGTGGAATTGCTTGATAATGTTAAGCAGATGTGTAGGGCAGCCTATTTTTACTAAAATCTGGAAAAGGCCGCTTCTGCTGACAAGATCGAAAGCTTTGTTAGGTCGACGAACGCGATGTATAGATGCATATGTTGCTCCCTGCATTTCTCCTGCAGTTGGCGCAGAGAGAAGATCATGTCTATAGTTGATCTTCCGGCTTGAAAGCCGCACTGCGATTCTAGAAGTACACGGGATGCTAGGATCTGCAGGCGTGTTAAAGCAACTCGGGCGAAGGCCTTTCCAACTATACTCAGAAGAGAAATTCCACGGTAGTTATTGCAGTCACTCTTGTCTCCTTTATTCTTATATAGTGTAAAGATGTTGGCATCTTTTAACTCCTGTGGTATCTGTCCATGTTCCCAGCACAGAGTGAGGAGGTCATGCAAAGGCTGTAAAAGTACTTCCTTTCCACATTTGAGAGCTTCTGGTGGAATTCCATCATTGCCAGGGGCTTTCCCACAGGCTAGAAAATCGATGACTCTACTTAGCTCATCTATTGTGGGTAGAGCATCAAGTTCTTCCATGACCGGCAGGTCCGGGATATCGTCCAGAGCAGCAGTTGAGACATGGTTTATTGTTGCGTACAATTCCAATTTGGCGGCTGGGTAGCGAAGTCACTAGTGCACTCGCCTCACAAGCTGAGGGGCGTGGGATCGAGCCCACGAAAAGCCACTATGAAAATGTTCAGAAATGACTAACGCTAAGAAAGTCCTAAGCTGACCTGGAGAGGGATGGGCACCGCCAGTGTCTATTAAGCCCGAGAATGTTCTAATGGAAACATTAGAATCCTCAACGACCTCGAGAATGTTCTAATGGAAACATTAGAATCCTCTACGACCTCGAAAAAAAGAGGTTATGGGACTTTAAAAAAAAATCCAAGTAGTGCTCATTCCACCGTTTGAGTTGTTGGTCTCGATCAGTGATAAGTTCCCCTGATTTTGACAATAGGGGTGCTGTCTTGGAGGTCAAAGGGCCTGTTGCTTGTTTTATGTTCTCATACATAGCATTATAGCCTTTGTATCGCCCCATCAGCGGATGACTGTATGCTTGAGCTTAGATTGAGCCAATATGCGTTAGCGTAGTGGTGAGCTGCCTGCTTGGCATTTTTCTTGGCACTCTTGAGGTTACGTAGAGTTTCAGGGCAAGGCCTGTCTTTATAGGCTAACAGAGCATTTCTTTTTTCAGTAGTGACAGGCTTAGTTTCCTCCCAGTGAGTCTCAAACCAATCTGCACATTTGCGCTCTCTCTTGCCAAATGCCGCAATAGCTGAGCCATATATGGTGTCCCGCAGATGTGACCATTTGGACTCAATAGTGTCTACTGGTGGCATTTTTACTAGAGCTTCTTGTAGCCTTTGGGTGTATTCTACTGTTCTCTTGGGATTCTTGGTGGAACAGATGCCAATGCGTGGTTTGCCCTTGTTTTTGTTGCGATACAGTTTCTTTGGCAGCAACCTTACCTTGCTAGCCACTAATGAGTGATATGTGTCGCAGTCTGCACTGTGGTAGCTGCGAGTGAGGAGGACATTGGCCAGTTGTGTGCGTCTTGTGATAATGAGATCTAATTGGTGACAGTGTTTAGAGCGGGGATGCCTCCACGAAACTTTGTGGATTGCTTTGCAATTGAAGAAGGTATTTGTGACACAAAGTACATGTAAGCATCACATCTCTAGTAATCTCTGCCCATTTTCATTTAGCTTGCCTCTTCCAAAACAACCGAGGCAAGTTGGCCAGGACTTGTGATCGCTTCCAACTCTTGCATTGAAGTCACCAAGGAGGTAGATTGCTTCGTTGGTGGGTAAACTGGCTAGTGTTTGGTTAAGATCTTCGTAGAATTGGTCTTTCGCTTCTGAGCTCGAGGATAGGGTTGGCGCATAAGCACTGATGATGTTGGCTAATCCTGAGGAAGTTGATAGACGTGTGGTTAGTATTCTGTTAGTGCCCTTTGTTGGGGGTTCTATGGAGGAGCTGAGTTCATTTTTTATGGCAAAGCAAACCCCATGTTGCCTTGGTGTATCCATTGTTCCACCCTGCCAGAAGAAAGTGTAGTTGCGTTCTTTTAAGGTATAAAGCATTAAATAACATATAATACATATACAAAATGCATTTGCCTATTCTAAGTCTAGGTACTGGTCAAACCTGAAAACAAACTTCTCAGCTAGGCTCAAACTCTATTCACCAGTCAACCTCAGACCTGGTGCACTGCGAATCTTCTGAGAGAGAGAGAGAGAGACTGCTGAAAGGTTTGGGTCCAGTATTTAAGGACCCCTGGCCACGCGTGGGTCAGCGGACCTTTCTCATCCTTATCAGTCAGCTGGCATGTACCAACCGTTTAGCACGCGCTCACATGCATGATTTCGAGAACGTTCAGCCAACTTCCACGTGATAACCTATTACTAATTCTATAAAATTTCCCTTGGTCCATCGTGAATCTTTGTCCATCTCACGGACAGCGTCCCTGTTGCGTTGATGTACCTACCCGTACCCTCAACGGTTCTAAATTTGTACAGGTTCTAAATCTGTGTAGTGAGGGATTCAACACATGCATTGATTTAATATGACTAAAAACGTGGGGCGGGTGCTTCAAAATCCCATTATAATTTACCAATAAACTACAAAAATAGGTGTTTGATATAAAAATTAAAGATTTAAAATGTAGAAGGCAACAGAGAGATGAGTACGTGAGATAATGCATCATTCAATGATTGAACTGCATATGTAAAGCGGCGTAAGTACCCGCCACACGTTTTAGGCATATTAAATTGATGTAGATCTACATGAACTTATAAGTAATAATTTATTTTCTTCTTTTAGTCCACTTATAAAAACGTGGGTTTAAAAAATCTTTTTTTACCTCTATTTTTATCATAATCAGATTCATTTACCACACGGCACAGTTTCTCAAACAAGGCAGTGTTGCAAAGATTATTTCTTCTTAGCCAGTTTTGCAGATTGGATCAAAATCAAATTGCCCCGAGATCATCATGAAATGCGATAATATTAGTTTCCTTTTCAGGTTAAGGCTAATTCGCTCCTCTATTATATCTACTTTATTTAAGCTTATCTTTGCAACAAAACTCTGTAGGTAAAAATAATTACGCCATTCGAATATTAAATTTAAAGTTCATGTTTCCCATGCACTTTCGGGAACAACTTAATTTTATCTTCCTATTCAAAGACATTATTTAAATCACTACAGCCTCAAGCCTGAAACGACATTACGAATAAAAACTGCATTTTAAAAAAATATTTTAATTTTTTTTTTTAAATATTTTTTTAAAATTCTTTTTTTATAAATATTTTTTATGTAGAATATGTTTACTGAATTTATAGTAAAAAGTTGTTGAAGCCACAGAAAACTCGTCCCAACGCCCAACTGATTTGACTCCCTTGGTCTAAAGGAAAACAATTACCGTAAAAAAATATTCGCTTAACAAAGAGCTAAACACCATGAATTGGTAACGTAGAAGCCCACGGAAACTCACCATTGAAACCACTTGTTAATTTCGCCCTTGATTAAATATAGTCCAAACAGTCTGATTTGTAAGCCTTTGGGGTAAGTTTTTTGTTATCTTGAATTGAAAATAGAATATATTTAGGGTTTCTCAGCCCATTTCAAGTGAACAACTTAACAAGCGCCAAAAATACATTGGTCATGATCACGCCACTTACAACACATGACAAAGTGAAATATACAAATTACGTTGCATGATTCGTATTTTGAACTTCCCTACAATTCTGTCCAAATATTGGTTGTGGTTTTATTGGGCTAGCTCATCCATGGAAGCTTATCCAATGTTAATATCTAATATTCCCTCATTCTTTTTTAATCCATTAATAAGTTGTATGGGATAGATGGTAGCCCGCCACTGTCGCTCCTTGTATATATAAGGGTTAGCTATATTTCCCGGCATGTAATGAGTTGTTCTCATTCTGTAATTAGTTGTTCTCTATGAGTTGTTCTCATACTGTAATGAGTTGTTCTCAACCTGTAATGAGTTGTTCTCACACATTAATGACTTTTTCTCACACTTAAATTAGTTTTTCTCACACTGCAATGAGTTAATCTCATACTGTAATGAGTTAATCTCATACTGTAATGAGTTGGTCTCAAACTGTAATGAGTTGGTCTCACACTGTAATGAGTTTTTTTCACACTGTAATAAGTTGTCCTCTATGAGTTGTTCTTATAGTGTAATGAGTTAATCTCGTACAGTAATAAGTTGTTCTCACACTGTAATGAGTTTTTCTCATACTGTAATGAGTTGTTCTCATACTGTAATGAGTTGTTCTGATACTGTAATGAGTTGTTCTCACACATTAATGACTTTTTCTCACACTTAAATTAGTTTTTCCCACACTGCAATGAGTTAATCTCATACTGTAATGAGTTAATCTCATACTGTAATGAGTTAATCTCATACTGTAATGAGTTGGTCTCACACTGTAATGAGTTGGTCTCAAACTGTAATGAGTTGGTCTCACACTGTAATGAGTTTTTCACACTGTAATAAGTTGTCCTCTATGAGTTGTTCTTATAGTGTAATAAGTTGTTCTCATACTGTAATGAGTTAATCTCATACTGTAATGAGTTGTCCTCTATGAGTTGTTCTTATACTGTAATGAGTTAATCTCATACTGTAATGAGTTGTTCTCATACTGTTATGAGTTGTTCTCTATGAGTTGTTCTCACACTGTAATGAGTTGTTCTCATACTGTAATGAGTTGTTCTCTATGAGTTGTTCTCACACTGTAATGAGTTGTTCTCTATGAGTTGTTCTCATACTGTAATGAGTTGTTCTCTATGAGTTGTTCTTATACTGTAATGAGTTGTTCTCTATGAGTTGTTCTTATACTGTAATGAGTTGTTCTCGTACTGTAATGAGTTATCCTCTATAAGTTGTTCTCATACTGTAATGAGATGTTCTTACACTTTAATGAGTTGTCCTCTATGAGTTGTTCTCACACTGTAATGAGTTGTTCTCTATGAGTTGTTCTTATACTGTAATGAGTTGTTGTCTATGAGTTGTTCTCACACTGTAATGAGTTGTTCTCTATGATTTTTTCTCATACTGTAATGAGTTGTTCTCTATGGGTTGTTCTTATACTGTAATGAGTTGTTCTCTATGATTTATTCTCATACTGTAAAGAGTTGTTCTCTATGAGTTGTTCTTATACTGTAATGAGTTGTTCTCATACTGTAATGAGTTGTTCTCATACTGTAATGAGTTGTTCTCTATGGGTTGTTCTTATACTGTAATGAGTTGTTCTCTATGAGTTGTTCTTATACTGTAATGAGTTGTTCTCTATGAGTTGTTCTTATACTGTAAAGAGTTGTTCTCTATGAGTTGTTCTCGTACTGTAATGAGTTGTTCTCGTACTGTAATGAGTTGTTCTCATACTGTAATGAGAAGTTCTCTATGAGTTGTTCTTATACTGTAATGAGTTGTTCTCTATGAGTTGTTCTTATATTGTAATGAGTTGTTCTCTATGAGTTGTTCTTATATTGTAATGAGTTGTTCTCTATGAGTTGTTCTTATACTTTAATGAGTTGTTCTCGTACTGTAATGAGTTATCGTCTATGAGTTGTTCTCATACTGTAATGAGTTGTTCTTACACTTTAATGAGTTGTCCTCTATGAGTAGTTCTTATACTGTAATGAGTTGTTCTCACACTGTAATGAGTTGTTCTTATACTGTAATGAGTTGTTCTCTATGAGTTGTTCTTATTCTGTAATGAGTTGTTCTTGTACTGTAATAAGTTGTTCTCTATCAGTTTTTCTTACACTGTAATGAGTTGTTCTTATACTGTAATGAGTTGTTCTCATACTGTAATGAGTTGTTCTCATACTGTAATGAGTTGTTCTCATACTGTAATGAGTTGTTCTTATACTGTAATGAGTTTTTCTCATACTGTAATGAGTTGTTCTTATACTGTAATGAGTTGTTCTCATACTGTAATGAGTTGTTCTCATACTGTAATGAGTTGTTCTCATACTGTAGTGAGTTGTTCTTATACTGTAATGAGTTGTTCTCTATGAGTTGTACTTATGCTGTAATGAGTTGTTCTTATACTGTAATGAGTTGTTCTCCATGAGTTGTTCTCATACTGTAATGAGTTGTTCTCTATGAGTTGTTCTCATACTGTAATGAGTTGTTCTCTATGAGTAGTTCTTATACTGTAATGAGTTATTCTCTATGAGTTGTTCTTATACTGTAATGAGTTGTTCTCTATGAGTTGTTCTTATACTGTAATGAGTTGTTCTCTATGT
>MUZC01004525.1:256440-274101 GCA_002072015.1 Radix auricularia | reverse complement strand
ATGAGTTGTTCTCACACTGTAATGAGTTGTCCTCTATGAGTTGTTCTCACACTGTAATGAGTTGTTCCCACACTGTAATGAGTTGTTCTCATAGTGTAATGAGTTGTTCTCATACTGTAATGAGTTGTTCTCACGTTGTAATGAGTTGTTCTCTATGAGTTCTTCTCTATGAGTTGTTCTCATACTGTAATGATTTGTTCTCTATGAGTTGTTCTTATACTGTAATGAGTTGTTCTCTATGGGTTGTTCTTATACTGTAATGAGTTGTTCTCTATGATTTGTTCTCATACTGTAATGAGTTGTTCTCATACTGTAATGAGTTGTTCTCATACTGTAATGAGTTGTTCTCTATCAGTTGTTCTTATACTGTAATGAGTTGTTATTATACTGTAATGAGTTGTTCTCATACTGTAATGAGTTGTTCTCATACTGTAATGAGTTGTTCTCATACTGTAATAAGTTGTTCTCACACTGTAATAAGTTGTTCTCACACTGTAATGAGATGTTCTCACACTGTTATGAGATGTTCTCACACTGTTATGAGATGTTCTCACACTGTTATGAGTTGTTCTCACATTGTAATGAGTTGTTCTCCCACTGCTATGATATGTTCTCACAATGTAATGAGTGGTTTTCATACTGTTATGAGATGTTCTCATACTGTAATGAGTTGTTCTCACACTGTAATGAGTTGTTTTCAGACTTTAATGATTTGTTCTTACACCGAAATGAGCAGTGGCGTCGCTGGGGTGATGCGGTGGTGGCGGGCCGTCCGGGTGACTTCTTTGGGGTTGAGGTGAGGTTGACACCAAAGGGTAAAATTAACTATGTTTCCATTATTTGTTTCTGGAAAACTTCGGCGGAGTTCTATGGGTTAAGTCGTGAGGGGTGTACACCATGAGCTACCGCCCCGGATGACACCAACCCTATTGACACCTCTGCTTGCAGATATAATTCTTTTCTATGTTAGATATGTGTACACTGTCTTCAATGTAAAAGACGTTAAAGGAATCTAGTTCAGTTTTACTTTGACAAATTTATTACATTTTTCTAAAATGTAGGGGGTGGGGCAAATGCCCCCCCCCCTCCTGCCTACGCCCATGAAGAATATTTATTTTGAAAATTGAGACTTTAGCAACTCAAATCGTATTGATTGAGAAATTATTTAACTAAATTGATTTTTAAAAACACAAGTGAACTACCTTATAATAATCATAAGATTTATTAATATGAATATTATTATTAGAGGAAACATTAATTTCCGTTATTATCCCAAAAATACTTGAAAGTCGAATGAAACACTCAGTTTCTACATTCTAAATTATATCCATGATGATCCTGCTTTTATTAAACTAAAAATACTTAATGGGAAATTCGGGAGACACTTCATTCTAAACATAGATTCTATTCCTTATTTATAAACAGATTTGGATCTAGAATTATTAGTTAAACAATTAGTCTAGTGAGTGAAATGTGACTCGTGCATGGTTAATATTAATGTTCGCAAAATTTATAAAATTATTTATTGGGTTTGGAATTTGGAAGTTAGATTATTGTGGATTTTCTCTTCCGGAAATGACCCATGATTAACATGACCTTCTTTAAATAATAAAATCACAGATCGATGTAAGCAGACTGTGATTTTAATAGAATATACTAGGCATCTGGCACTTTTCACTTTACAGTTACAGTAGCTACCATTACGATAAAACCATATTGACTGCTAAACATTAAAGAAACATTACATGTAAGTTGAAGAAATATATTCGTAATCCTCAGTGAGGTCCTCAGTCTGATTATTGGATTTAATAACGTTTTTTTTTTAAAATTAAATTATATAATTAAAAAATTAAATTTAAATTATATTTATTATTTAATAATAATTAATTTAATATGAATATGTGAATTGAATGTGAATTTTACTAATTACTAATTAATTAGAACTTAGAACAAGTAACAATAGTGACAATAGTAATATTACTGAACTGTTGACATTTGAGTTGATAAAATTAAAATAAGTTGAGGTTGTATATAATATAGTATATAATAATTAATATATATTAAATATTATTTATTAAATATTTATATATTAATATTGTAGAAATTTTAGTTTTGATTACTCTAATGAATTAATTGTACTGTGAACAGTATTAGTATTACTAATTATTACCCTATGAGGCCTATGTCACTATGCCTATTTATACTCTTTACGATACGCTCAGGTAATCCTGCAGATTTTACACGTATATTTTTTCACAGCGAAATTTAATTTTCTCGTGAGAATTTATGTTTCTAATTTATTAAATGCATTATTATATTATATGTTGTATTTAGTTATTACAGTGTGCTAATTTAGGAGTCTTTTAATTTCTAAGGCATTTTTTGGCTAAATATAATAAATAATTGGTCAAAACATGTCCATTACGTTTATCACTTTATCTAGCAAACTGCTTGCCAGATGTTTTTTACCTGGCTCGACCCATGCTAAAAAAATTTTATGACTGAAAATATTTTTTAAAAAGGTACTTTTAAAAAAATTCACAAAACAATATATTTTAGTATATAAAATTTCATGGAGTCATGCATTCATTAAATTATTAACAATAACGATGAAAATGTGTTTGTGTCAACGAAGAAATTTCTGCCACTAATGGAAGAACTTGGATGTCGTGCCCACACAGGAAGAGCTGAGCAAAGCAATGGACTTCATAGCTTGTGCTTGTGGAAAAGCCCCTGGGATTGATGGCATACCACCAGAAGTTATGAGGAATGGCAAGACAGTTCTACTCCAGCCCTTGCACTAGCTTCTGTCCCTCTGCTGGGAACAGGGATATATTCCTCAGGACCTAAAGGATGCAAATATAGTGACAACATAGAAGAACAAGGGCGTTTAAAGTGACTGCAATAACTTCTTAATATTATAGGAAAGGCTTTTGTCCATGTTATACTAGCACGATTATAGAGCTTAGCCTCCCGAGTTTATCCAGAATCTCAGTGTAGTTTCAGGGCTGGTCAGTCTACCATAGACTTGGTGTTCTCCATATGGCAGATACAGGAAAAATGCAGAGCAGCAGATGCCACTATACATTGCCTTTGTGGATCTTACGAAAGCCTTTTTTTAGTTACTCGCAGATGGCTATTTCAAATCCTCAAAAAAGTTTGCTTACCCTCACACCTACTCGCCATCATCAGACAGTTCCATGAAAATATGAGGGCACGGTGCAGTTCAATCAAGCTACTCTACAAACCTGTCGAGTCATCAGAGTACCCGCACCAACACTGTTAGCAATATTCTTCTCTGCATGCTTTGATATGCATTCAAAATAGCAGTGATGGAATTTGGTTTCATACCAGAGCTGATGGAGGACTTTTCAACACTGCTTGCCTCCGAGCCAAAACCATAAAGACAGATGTCCTAATTCGCAAGCTACTTTTTGCAGGCAATGCGGCACTAATACAGAAACTGGTTTGACACTTATTATTTGTAACTTATTTCCTGATATGTATTAACATTATTATTGATAATGATAAATATTCACTGAAAGAACTTCATAAGAAAAAAACATTTTCAATTAATTTTTATTCCATGTGACATCATTATCTTCATTTTTTATTTATGAAATGTGCCCTGAAAAAATAAGAATAAGAAAATTGTTAATTTTATTGAAATTTTTTAAAAGTGATATTAGTCTTTATATGGTCAGCTATTGTAAATTGACAATATATTTATTGTAGAAACAATAGCTACTATCCTTTGTTTTTCATTATGTTAAACTAGACTTAGGTCTTTTAAATAGATTAAGAAAGTGCTTGTGTATGTCGCAGAATTTAAAAAATATTTTAACTTTATTGAAATAAAAAACAGTTTTAAATAAGCATGAATGGACAAACAAATAAATTACTTTGTACGGATCCAACCAATGTTACTATGCCATAGTATTGATTGAAAATTAAGCATTGCAGATCAGCTAAACATATGGGTGATTATTAACCAGGGGTGCCACTATGGTTGATGTCACCCAGTGCAGTAGCTCATGATGTCATTGCCTCATTACTTACCCCAAAAACCTCCTCCGAGTTAGCCAGTGCCAAAAGGCCAGTGCGGTCTGCACCCTTGGTCGAACAGTGCTGACCAATATCCCATGATTTGTTTTGCAATGCATTAACAAATGAGTCACGCTGTAAAATTTAATTCTCTGGTACAACCATCATTAATAACTTGTTACACAATTAATAATAATAAATTACCATTTAGCCAATGCTACAAGAAATGTATTGATTAAATTACTAAAGCTCAAAATAATGGTGGTAAAACCTGTTGCCAACCTTGCAATAAAATATACGGCTATGAAAATATCGCTCATTGGTGTATTCTTATTTATTTGTTTTAAACATCATTTGAAGTTGATGTAATTCAAGTTTTTCTTTCATAACATTGTTGGAGTTAGTTATTTCTGGGGGTGTTTGAAAATAGCTCTGTCCAAATTTGTTTGAAAGGACTAGTCATCCTATAAAGTTGTTAAAAAAAATTTCAGACAGAGAATGTACTTTGATGGCAATGCTGCAAGCTCTGCAGACATGCGTTACTTTAACTGGCTGGTGTTGGTTGTGCAAGTCCTTGGCGTGGTCTCAGTGGTCATAACTGCTGTTTGGATGGGCCACTTTCGAGGTGGCTTTGCTTGGCAAAGTGATCCTTCACATGAGTTCAATTATCACCCACTTTTCATGATTATTGGAATGGTTTTTCTATACGCAGATGGTAAGTATTACTTTCTAAAAGGTTTTTATTGTTGATTTGGTGGGGGTGGGAGTTGTATTTTCCATTTCTTTATAGACATGTTGTGTATTTGCATTTTATTCTTTTTATTTTTACCTTTTCATAAGTTAAAATTTACATCTTTCTTAACATACTTTTAAAATTTTTATAAATAAGAGACATCCTTTGTTCAATTAAACTTTTTGCTAAATGATTTTAAATATTTTTAAACCAGTATGTGCATACATTTTCAAGTCTTATAAGAAATATTTTTTTCTATTTTAATGTTTTTGAAAAAGAAAATAATAATTTCCCTTTATTATCTATCTTCAGCAATTTTGGCTTATCGGGTGTTCAGGAATGATCGTAAAATCTATATTAAAATTCTCCATGCCTGCATGCATATAAGCGCACTGATTTTTGCCGCTGTTGGTTTGAAGGCTGTTTTTGATTCCCACAACTTAAGTCCCAAGGGTGCAATACCAAATCTTTATTCACTGCATAGCTGGCTAGGACTCTTTGTTGTTGTTTGTTTTGGTCTACAGGTAATGTTCTTAAGTTTGATCAAAAGGATTTTAATTTTATGAAGCTTGTTCATTCAGTTTTTAAATGGAGTAAAGAAGAAACTTTCAAAATGAGCTTTAATTTTAAAGATCATTGTAACTTGGTCATCTTGATTGGGGAGGGAAGGTTGGTTTTAATTATTTTTACCTGGTTCTTTTGTATAATATCAAAAGTTTCACCATTTGAAAAACATGAAGAAAAAACCCTGTGTTTTCCATCATCAAATGCATATCTAAATCTAGATCCATATTTTAAATGTTTAAACACATGATACATGGCTAATTTATTTCAGTGGCTTTTAGGCTTCATTTCCTACCTGTGGCCTAAGCTGGGCATGGGAGCCAGGACTATGTACATGCCCTACCACACATTTTGGGGAGTTGTACTTCTTATCCTGGCCACAGCCACTGCTCTCATGGGGATTACAGAAAAGGCAATGTTTCATAAAGAGTAAGTTGTGAACAATTCCAAATGTTACACAAAAGCTAGGATAATGTTTTTTATTCAAGCATTTCATGCAATAAAAAATACCTTTAACTTTTCACCTATTATTTGTGGTAACCACATTAATTTTTTTTTTCATTTTTAAATATTGCTATGAAACATTACTACATATTTATCCTTCCTTTTTTTTTATCAGCGAAATTGGATACTCAGCTTTATCCTCTGAAGCAATCCTAATTAACTGTTTGGGAGTCATCCTTGTGCTATTTACTGGTTTAGTGATATATCTAGTAACCAAGCCAGAATACAAACGCCAGCCTGCACCCGAGGAAGACCATGTACCATTGGATAACTAATGCATAAAATTGAAATGATTTTGAAATTTTGTTTTCTGGCTGTAGCTTTAAAAACTATTCTCCTTTAGTTTTAATATTAGTTATATTTTTTGAAGTTTACTAATTCATGAAATGCTAATAGCTCAAATTTAATGGATTAAGTAAAAGGTTATCCATTTCACAAATAAAAGACTTGTTTATCACTAATTGAAACATACCAGCTGACATTTGTGAATTACTCACAGATTTTTTTTTTACTAATTGTAATTTATAAGTTGGCTGAGAAACTAAGAAATTTGTTGATTTCATTCTACTTATATTCACATATCAATTTTTGTTATTGGTCTGGAAAGTTTAAATTTTCATAGTTCCGATAAGCTTTACTTATTTACTGAAAAGGGAGATCTCGAATATTTTTTAAGTGCTAAAATAATTATTACTTGACCATAATAAGCTAGAAGAGTTATTATATTTCAATAATTTTCAACTTATTTTGAATTGGGTATATTATTCATACTTTAAATTCATTTGGTTATTTTATATTTTCCCCCCATTCTTCTTAGCTTTAAAATTTCAGAAAGTTACCTAGAAATTAAGTTTCGCTTGTCTTAAAATTCCAAATTTACATTCCATTAAGTAATACATTTTTTTTTAATTTTTTTTTTTTTTTATATAAAGCATTTAGTTTCATTTTTAAAGCTACTTTTCAACTAAAATTTCATTAACTGTTGTTGGTCCAGTGAATTCATATTGTGGTATCAGTCAACTAGTGTTGATGTAATTATATTAAACTATACTTTATCTTTATTTCAAATAGAGTGAAATAGTTTTTGTAGCTGCTGAAATAAACATTACCAGGTATTTAGGAAAATGTTTCAAGTGGTTAGGTAGGGATAATTTTATAACATAAGATACATTTTAAAATTTCTTTTGTAGGAAAAGTGATAATACTTTTTTTGCATAGATGTTTATATGATAAATAAATAATAATTTGTTTTAAATGAATGTTTTTATTTTGTTATGGATGGTAAATGTAATAGTTATGTTTTGTTTACTTGAAAATTTGATATAGCTATATATCCTGTTTTTTTTCTTGTTAACTTAACTACGTTTAAAATAGGATACATTTTTGTAACCCATTCGCTACTTACCTGTTAACCAAAACACTATAAAATATTGATAAAAGGACAATTACTCTTAAAACATGGTGTGTTTGAGAAATGTATACAAAAAACTTTTTAACTAGTAAACATTAACTTACCTACATGCATTTAAAATTCAAAATGGGATTGAACTTCATTAGTTTAATTTATATTTATATATCTTTAAATAGAATATTTTTAAATTAAATATATAATTTATTTTTACTTTGATCCGTATTGTTTGTCATCATATATTGTCAAAATTAAAATATCAGTTTTAAAATGGTATTTATTTATAATTGGGATGATATTTTTTAACAGGTGTTTGGCTGGGTTTTTTTATTAATGGCGATGGTGCAATTGATACAAAATGTTATCCTAGTTAATTATGCGCATATAAGCCAACCCCACTTTAACTCTTTTATCTTTAATTTATGGTGTTTTAATTAGGCTTATTTGTGTATGTATGGTAGTCAATAGGGAGGATTAAATGCTTTATACTACGGTAATTAAACATCTCCTATTTATCTTTAACATTAGTTATATTGAATAACCGAGACTGACTTAACCACTGTCATTTTCATATAGTTTTTTTTTCTATTCAGAGTTTAAGTCTAACATGTTTTAACTCTTTCCCTGCCAGGGGGTTTCAAGGGTTTTTTACGCATTTGTGCCAGACCATTTTTTTAGATTGGTAATTTTTTAAGGGTGACCTTAACTATCGTAAAATGTTTAATAAATGTCTAAAGCTACATAGGTGTATCTTATATCAAAAGAAAGGAGATTGAATAAAGAATTCAATTATGTAGAAGCAAATAAAATATTACCAAACCAAAAATTATTTTCACTATAATATTTTGTGATACATTTTTGCGTCTTAAATTTTCTTTGTAAAAAATCTGAACTTACCAAACTAAAAGGAAGTCTGCATAGCTGTAATAATTTTCTCCTCTAATTATCACAATGTAAATTCCATTTATGAAATAAATGCTTTTTAAATTTTGAAAATATCCCATGTAGTTTTAAAGTTATGACATTTTTTATATTGATGATGTCCATGGCAGAAAACTTTTTTCTATTATTTCCTTATATAGAAACCGAACTGTCACCACTGCTCTTTTTCCATTTAATGCTGTATCATAAGGATGAAAATCCTAACTAAATCCTAAAACTAATGTTTTATTATTGTTTTAAAATGTTTCTGCATCAATTATTCACATTTAAATTTAATAAGATAGCAGTAAATACTATAATAAATCACTATGTTTGTTGAGTAGGCGTGGCCATATCTTTGTTTACAAAATAAATTGAAACAAGCTGCTAATTTTAACGCTACTGAATGTAAACACATGCTATTTCTAAACAGAAAGGAAGTAGAAAAGAGTTACCTCTCATTTTAAAACTTTAAAAGTCTAATGGGACACTCTAAGCAGCGAAATAAATTCAAAAACTCAAATCGCCGATATATCTGCGATTGGCACAAACGTGACCAGGCGAGATCGCAGATATATCGGCGATTGGCAGGGAAAGAGTTAATCTATCTCAATGTTTTTTTCCATCTTTTCCCCCCAAATTTTTAACATCTGAATATATAGACATTGAGGCAGCTATCAATGAAATCCCAAATGAAAACAATATCATAAAACACTAAATGTAACCCAAATTTGACACCAAGCAGTTTTCAAACCATAAAATATAGAAACATTTGTTTTTTTTAAAAACTACATGTTTCCAAAATTCCTGAGCTATTCTCACTGAAGCAGTGCTGTTCATTGTATTATATGTGCATTGTAGTTATGTTGTGACAAAGATGGGAGTGGATTATGTCACCATAGTAGCGAATGGGTCAATTCCATAAGGTGGATATGAAAGAAATTTAGCCATTCAATATTTTTTTAAACTTCTCTTTGTTGATCTATTTTGGAAAAGTTTGAGATTTACTTAAATATATTTTTCCTCATTATTATATTGCAAATGTAAAGAGAAAAAAAACGCTGACATTTTTTAACAATTCCACATATTTAAATTTAAAAATTAAATGCTATGAAATAATAGAGTAAATTATTTATTTTATACGCTGCTGATAGTTTTGTTAAAATATTCTTGAAATTATTTCAGTACATAAATGCTTGGCTTTATTTATAAAGTTTGTTAATCTGTTTTAATCTCAATTAAGAGCTGTTAATATTCTTGTCCAAATATCCTGAATGTTCACTCCTTTCTCCACAGAAATGTACCACTTTCAGATGAGATATCATCTTTCTCTCATCTAAATAATTGATCTATTTGTTTTTATTTAGAATTTTACACTTAGTCAGGTTACATATTTGTATATTTGAGATTTGACAAAACTGCTGCCCAGACTAATGTATACTTAATTAGTTGTTTTTTTTAAATATAGTTTGAATTTTTAAAATTATTATGATCTCCAGCTTTCTTTTTTTTTTTGTTGGAAAAATCAGACCAGATCTGTTAGAGGGCCTAATTGGGGAATCAAAAAATAAAGTATTATTGTATAAGAATAATAGAGTATCAATAAAGATAGGTATAAATGAAGGCCATGGCTTGAGTACCTCTACAATAAATATCGCTAAATGTTTTAAAAAGATCCAGATTTCTTTCTTTGAATGAATGTGTTGGTATGGTTCTGTGAATGAAATATATATTTTTAGGTTATGGGAATAGAGGTATTAAAAAAATATTTTTTTTAATGTGTCAGAAAATACCTGTATATAATATATTTTAATAATTGTTTCTGTGATATTGATTCAATCAAATGTTTCTTTAACTTTTATGTTGCTGTAGTTTGATTTTTAGTTCTTAGAATTAAGAGATCATTTCTCTATGTAACTTTTGACTTGGGAAATATGTGTTATTTCCACTTAATTTTACATATGACCATAACTTACTTTGTGAAAACAAACCAAAACCACACATCAAGCATGCTAAATATTTCAATTTACTCATATTTTATTTTGTGATTATAGTTCAAGATTAAGAGTATACACATCAGGACTCTTCATACATGATAAATTATATTTTCCAGACAAGGAATAAACTCTTCTTCAGGCCACATTTGGTCTATTTTATTTCCTATTAATTATTTATCACTGGTCATTTGTTAAAAAATTATTTTTGATACTAATAATTAGACTTTTGTTTAATTTACAATCATTAGAAAAAATCTACCAAATAAGCTATTGTAATATCAGTACAAACTAATACTATTCACTTGAAATGATGACCACTAAATAAATAAATATCATGAGAGTTTTAAAGAATTAAAAATTTCTTAACATTTATTCTAGATTTACTGAAACACATTTTTTTCTTTCTATTATTAATTTTACTTTATCTGTGTTGAAAAAACTAGCATCCTAGTAATTAGGGTTGTTGTTTTGTTTGTTTATTTTTGTTTCAAACGTTTTATGTTATGTAGTTACTAATATATAAATTTAATAATGATACATTTTCCTTTTCATTCAATTTCAATTGAGCTTTTTAGACTTTAGAAAAGTGGGGAATCAAGAATCTTGAAATCTTGTTGAAATCATATTAAATTTTTGTTAAAAAATAATTCCAACAAGGAATTAAGCAAAAAAATTAACTTTTTCATGTCATCTATTCATTAATAGGAATCAATAATTCAGTAGTTGTTTCATTTGTCCTTTTTGTTCAACACTTCATTTGCTCATCTTTATGTTGCAAAAAATGAAATCCTACTTTCCTGCAAATAACTCATATACTTTTGAGCAACAATTTTATACTTTTCCAATTTTTGTCATTCCACCCCATCTTTTTTATATTAATTTTTAACTGTATATAAAAAGGGTATGTCATCAATGTATTTTAATTTTTTAAAAAGAGATTTAACAGTAAAAAATTGCAAAAAAGTTTTTTTTTAGTTGTTTATTTTATTACAAAAAATTGCCAGAAAACGTATAATAACCAATAACTGAGTAAAAGTTTATAAAATATTTTCTTTATAGACATTAGTTTTTACAGCTGCATTATCTTTAGCTTAACTTTTATTACTCAAACTAAAAGTAAATGATAAAAAATAAACATTTTAAAAATTAGAAAAGAGAAATTGCACAACAAATAATACACTTAAGTTAAAAGATATCCGTAATTATCCTGTAAATTATTGTAAAACTGTTGAGATTTAAATGCACATATATATCCAAGGATGGCAATCAAAAGCAATCATGCTTAATAACTTTTATGGAGGATTTTTTTGTTTCCACTTGCGTATGCTGGAAAAAGGTAAAATGAAGGAATCAATCCCATTTTGTAAAAATCCATTGCACTTGCACTGAGATATTTTTCCCACACAAAAAAGAATCAAATTTAAAATAATAATAAATTCAATGAGATTATTTAAGCAGCATTTGTCATCAATACTCAAATTAAGTTTTCCCTAATAATTATTATCTTGATAATTTTGTCTGGCCACAATAAAAAAATTAAGTCACATGTGATTGGTTAAACTTATATTAATTGGTAAGTAATTTGGCCTGCTTGTCAATTTCATTAATTAAATAAATTTTACTATTTGTTCCTTTACCATTTCTGTACATTTTATTTAATATAAAAATTATGTGTAACTGTTTATATATTAACGAAATACAATGCAAAAATAACTGAAGTTTTTAAGAAAATGCTTATGTTATGAATGAGAGGTAAATACCCAAAATTATTTAATGAATAAGCAGTAAAAAAAAGTTTTTAAAAATTATAAGTTTATTTATTCAGTTTAAAAGTATCAGATTTATCTATGCACAATATTTAATAAAGACTTTGTAACTATAGTTTATAAATTTTGTTTTTTAAGTTTTGTGTTATTGACTAATACTGTACAATTAATTATAAGTATCAGATTTACTATAATTCGTGAAGTGACATAAAGTCCCTGAAAATGTTAATGTGGTGTAAAGTTAAAAGAAATATTCAATGATATTTTTATCCCGACTTTTTAAAATCATTTTGGAATACATTAACATTAAAGAGAGCCAGTCTTAATTTTGTTCCTTTAAATTTTGGTTCAGTGATAATTTTGAAAGCCATTGTCTTTACAATATACAAATGTTTTTTTGGTGGGATTCTCTCTTTTTTTAAAACAAGTTTGTGTGTGTATTTGTGTAGACAACCAAAACTAATTTATCATTCATTAAATTTTTGGAGATTTTCAAATTATTTATTTTAATTCATTAAAATTGCTAATACAATAATTAGGATTTGACCAGTATTGAACCAAATATTCATCGTTATGAAAATATAGATTTCTATAAGTTTTTATTGCAGGTAGTACTCGGTTAAGGTACCAAAAAAAACTTAATTACACTACACATAATTTCACTTGCTTCTTTCATATATTTTATTTTTAAGGTGAATAGGAATTTTATAATATTTTTCTCTAAAATTTTTATCTTATACTTATGTGTACACCCTGAGTCTATTGTGAGTTTTGTCTTTCCTGATATTGTGACTTGCGAAATGTATGTGCTATAGAGGTATTAAATATGTATTGATGTTGCAGCTAATGTCTTCAGTATTTTATTTAAACCCTTAAAATAATTGATTATGAACACATACTTCTCATGATTTTAAAAGTTAAATTTTGAAGATCATTTTTTTAATTGTCTACATTGGAACATCCTGGAAACAGCATAAAACTTCAGACATGAAATTCACTCAACCTCAACAAAGACATGATCTATGCTTTCCAGACTGCACATGGGGCTCTAGAGAAACCCTTATCACAAAGACTGAACAAAACTACCGATGGCTGGTTACCATTAAAAATTTAACCGATATTTTTTTATCATTAAAATGAAAGCAGAATGAATTCAGTCTTAGAAAAGCGGTGTTGGTAATGAAACTTATTGTAGAGTATTGACTGAGAAGTGTTATATTTTTCAAGGCTGGAAGCACTGTTGTCAAATGGAACGGGATCTAGTCTAAGATGATGTAAAACGTCTACGATCAAAGTAGTGTGGGATGTAATATGCTTAGAAAACTGTAACACTTAAATGTCGACCACTGACAGTAGTGCACCTGGAACTTGTGTAGTATTTAGTAAACAATTATAAGATTCCTGTACAGGGCACAAGAAGTGCTAGCCCCCCACCCGTACACTTTTTTTCCACAAGGATTTTGTCAGAGCTGTCGTCCGCAATGGTCTTCGCGGTACATTTATTCTAAATTGTTTCTAGCGACTCTCATAGTTTACAAAAGAATGTGGATTAAACGGATGTCCAACCCTCAAGGGGCAATTGGTAATCGGCATCTCCGTCGATATGTCTACAGTCCTCAACAGCGAGTGAAAATTTTCATTACATTCCGTGCGATTAATCGCAACGCTTTTTAAGTAAGCACACTGTAAGTGGGATGGTTTGACCAGTGTTTCGTGTGAGTGAGAGCCTCCTCCCGCAACACACAAACATCTCTCCCAAACGACGAAAGATGTTAAGGACATTAGTCACAAAAGAAGTTGTAAAAAAACGGAGAGTTTGAAATAAATTCGGGCTTGTATAGGTGGCCAGAGAGTGAGTTAAGTAGCGGATTAATGTCGTGTTTGGGCTGTCCATAAATGCCATCATGCGCCTAAGGGGGAGGGTCAAACATTTGTGATGAGGTGGAGACGATGTTTAAGCAATATAAACGCGCTACTTTAAATAAAGGTAGTGAGTATAGCCTCGTCAAAACGACCCAATGTGCGGCTGCATACGCGCTCGTTCACTTCCGGTTATTGCTATTCTTAGTAATATTTTTTTTATAAGGCAAGGTTAAAAATTTCATCGGAGAATGTGTGGCTGTGTGGTCATATTGATGGTACGCTACATCGCAGGTCCGGGGTTCGATTTCTTATTGATGCCTATTTTTTTTTTTTTCAAACAATACTACATGAATTGATTATGAATAAGATTTTTTTTTTTTAAATGGTTTGTTTTGATGTTAGGCTTAGGGATAGACTTTAGGGTTACGTTAAGTGATAGTTATTATTATTAGGGTTTGGGTTAGGTTTAGTGATAGTTTTTAGGGTTTGGGTTAGGTTTAGTGATAGCTTTTAGGGTTTGGGTTAGGTTTAGTGATAGTATTTAGGGTTGGGTTAGGTTTAGTGATAGTTTTTAGGGTTTTGTGTTAGGTTTAGTGATAGATTTTAGAGATTGTTTGAATGCACATATAGAATCGGAGGTTCAATGAAAGGCGCAGTGAATACTTGTAACTCTTCAATTTTATAAACATCATTTTATAAACAATGTTACTAAGAAAAGCAATAACCGGAAGTGGACGAGCGCGTATGCAGCCGCATATTGGGTCGTTTTGACGAGGCTATACTCACTACCTTAAATAAAAGTTCGATTTAAATATTTGATTGCTTAGATTTATTAAAATTTAATGACGTTTTCAATGGCTTCACACGTGTTACGATATTAAAGTGCAGTCTTACACTAAGGGGCCGTCCATAAAGTACGTCACGCTATTTTTGACCATTTTGGACCCCCCTTCCCCCCTGTCACAAATCTCGGGGACTCCACCCCGCCACCTCAAAGTACGTTACAATTCCATTTTTTTAATTAACGCGTAATTAAAATATTACATTAAGTTCTTAAAATACACTTCACAAGTAACCCTCTATTACGCTCTTTTTGGTTTTCATGGTATAAAAAATATTTGACTGCATTTTTAAAGAGTATTAGACATAGATCTATATAAACATAAAATGGAAGAAACAAAACACATTTTTAAAATATATTGATTTTATTTGTATGTTACCATATGGTAACAGTGCGTCTAAAAGGTTGTTTAAAAAATTAATAGGAGAATAAAAGAGTATAACAAAACTAAAATTTTAAATGGTAATGGCTCAATTTCAATTGTTTACACCAGGGTCTTCAAACTACGGCCCGCGGGCCAGATGCGGCCCCTGGAGACCTTTTAATTTCCGAAAATGATATTATTTTTACCTGTAATTTACCACAATACTGTGTGTAGTCGGCCCCCAAACTGCTGTTTGACAGTTAATGCGGCCCTCCGCCAGAAAAGTTTGGAGACCCCTGGTTTACACAAATAATTATTATTTCATTATTTAATTACAAGCTTTTGTTTATATATCCAATGTCCTACTTTTGCACTGAAAATTGATGCTTATAATAATTGTTATTTACAACAAAAAAATCTTTTTTTAAAAGGTAACACCAAGTCATTTACAGAAAACATTGAGAAACATAAAATGCAGGTTTAAGGCTGGTGAAACTGTTTATATACACAGTTTGAATTTAGTGTCAAGCAAAGGTGAACATTACATTTTATACACTTAATTCTAGACACTTCCTTACAGCTTGACCTCTTGCATCTCCCTCTGATGTCAGTAGCATCAGGAGAATGCCCAATATTGTCAGCTCTTGCTGATAAGGGTGGAATAGCTGCAGTTGGACCTCTCTTTTTTTTGGCTGCAATTTGAGTTTCTATTTCTAAAGAGGGACGGCCACATTTTTTAAATTCAGCTTTGCCTTCTTTTACTAGGCAGTTTGCAATCTGCATCTTAAAATCTAGTAAAGGAAGAGGGGCTTTTTCTGTCCCGAGCAGCATTAACACAGTCGGCTCTATAAATAAGCCATGCTTGCATCACTGCCATGTCCAAAAAATGAAATATTATTGTGTGATACCATTTCTTTGACCTAACTGGTATTCGATATAATGCCAAAAGGGAATCAAGAAGATCCACGCCACCCATGAATTTATTGTACATAGTTATGACTAATGGACAAGGAACTTCTATTTCACTTTTTGCCTTTTTGTCCCACCTTTTGACTCGTTTTAAAGGCTCAATAGCTGCAAATGTACTAAGCGTTGTTACTGCTCTATTGTCAACCCGCGCTCTATTAATAAACTGTAAGAGCTTTCTTGACAGCTGGAAAGTACAAACTTTAAATCACGCGATAAATTATTATTCATTGGTTATCAAACTATACTACAGCTGTAAAAAGTAGATGATCCATCGACTGTTGAAAATTTTATGTTGCTGTTCTTGCATTTTATACCAATGCAGTCGGTGCAATCAAGAAAAGAATGAATATTAGCAACAGAGTGCTGAAGCTCATGTCAGTATTAAAACCCACTAACGGAATATCGGTGGAACAGTCGGAAATTATGGAAATGGCCCAGCTTTTTCCACAAATTGTGTCTCCAGCACATGTTGATTGTAGAGGCCGAGTTTATTGATTAACAAGTAGCGGATTTAAGCAACGTCAAGGCCGACTGGGGTTATGGTGCTTTCTGGCATCAAATTGGACAAATGACAAGAAATTTCGAAAACAAAGAGTACAGATTTCCACTACTTTCGAAGTTTGCACAAGCAATCCTGGCACTTACACATGGAACAGCAAAAGTAAAACGCGTTTTTTTCTGATGTTAGTTAATTGAAAACCAACTTGAGAAACAAATTGTCTACTCCAATGTTGGAAAGCTTACTGACTATGAGAAATGGACGGGAAAAATTACTCCCACTATGATCAACAGTGTAAATGTTTCGATGTATGATCATAAGCAGGGGGAATTAAACACTGTCAATGATGATGAATGTCATACAATAAACTAACGTTTTAGAATATGAGCATGGTAATATAGACGTGCTTATATGGATACTTTACTTTTTTTTAAAGCTACATTGCTTGGATTATGCTTCATAATCGTTCGTTTTAAGGTCAACATTTTATGTTAAATGTGTCCGTAAAAATTTGTTTTTGTCCGTAAATTTTGTTGAGAGTTCTTATATTTGTCAGTAATTATTAATTTTATTGAGTTGGCAACCTTGCATGACTTCGCAACAAACCTGTAAGCTTTGTTTCTCGACATTGGCATAATAACTTCGTGCTCTCCGTTGTGCTCAGTGACAGAAAAGTAGTCACACACTCTCCTCAACAATTACTTTTGTTGTATACAACAATCGTATGTTGCTTTCTCCACATTTCCTTCTTTTCATTCACTTACATTCGTTTGCCCAAACCCACCCCGTTTGGACAACTGTTTTTCAGGAAGTCTTCACCCGTCACTAAATCATTAGCGGGGTATGCTACGACGCGGGTCGGCTATTAGTTTATGTTTGGCAAACTAGGGTGTTGCATGGTGGGTGGTGACAAGTAGCTAACCGCAGAGCACATGATTCCAGAACAACAATGCGTTGGCAGTTATCGTGATGACGTTGGTGTCTGTTCACCCCCCTCCCCCAATTCTTTGGAATATTTGTGAGCAACTCGTATGTTACGCCGCGGGCATCTAGTAAACGGTTCCCAGACAACTGAACACTCGACAAGCGAACACACGACAAGTGAACACAAGACAACTGAACAATCGACAGGTGAACACACAGACAAGTGAACACACGGACAAGTGAACACAAAGACAAGTGAACACA
>MUZC01004525.1:221206-242539 GCA_002072015.1 Radix auricularia | reverse complement strand
CCCCCCCCTCTGGAGCGTGACGTACTTTATGGACGGCCCCTAACAACTAATAAGAACAATTTTTAATGAATTAAATGAATATGTTAGTATTTGTTAGAAATAAAAATTGAATTAATTTTTAAGAATTTTTTTCCTAATAGATCTGTTTTGTTTTTTAATGTATTAATTATTTTATATTTTTGTTACTTACACACTTTATTATTTATTTAGAAGTGCATGCATAAACAAAAAGGTTTTTTTAATTGTTTTTTTTTTTTAACTTGTTTCTTTGCATAGAGCGAATTTGCTATGTCAATTATCGCGACCTAACAGATTTCGCGGAATAATGAATCGCGACTTATCTATATATGCGTTACAGAAAATATAATTACCGTAATCTAAATTTTATCAACTAATCGACTATTTTTTCCAGATTAATCGGGAAAAATTTAATCAGTACCAGCCCTAATATATAAATATATAGACTACATTCATTTTATCCGAATACAAACCGGAGAAACCGGACTTCAACAAGCTTCAAATAGTTTTGTAAATTAAAATCTGGCAATGTCTGGAAGTTAACGTAAAGGAAGTAAACAAAGTAAAGTATCCGGTACATAAATATATTTTTAATAAGTTATCTTTAAATTTTTAACGTATTATTGAAATGTTTGTTTTCAGTAATCATTTGTTCCATACCCCAAAAACACTTTTCGCTTTATTTATATAATCCTTTTTTTACTAACATATTAAATATTATGGCATAATTTAAGGTGACTTTCTGCTACGTCTGTGGGGAATTTAATTTTTAGTTTTAGCCAGCCAGAGTAGACGGAGTAGTAGTATTAGTAATTAGTAAGTATAAGAATTACAATGTACTAGATGCCTGCGGGGTATCATGCGCCGCATATTTGCTCATAGATAGTGCAAAGAAAGTTGGGGGGGGGGGGTGAACAGACACAAACTAAATCACGATGAAATCAGAACAACGCGAATGATGCGGGGATAACTGAGACTCATTACTCATTGTTGATCTGGAAAAATGTGCACTGTTGTTAGCTACTTGCAACCCCCAACCCTGCACCACCCTAGCTTGGCAACCATAAGCCATAAACTAATTGGCATAACCTGACAAATGTCATTTTTCCAGCTTATTCTACTTATTCCCACTCGTCTTGTGCTTGTTATGGCGATGGAAAAGTCACGGAAAAGATTGTGGGCTATGAACGGGCACAAACCCAAACATTAAAAAAAATTAAAAACGTAATGTCTTACTCTTAGCTGGGGACTGAACCTGCGATCCTCCGCATGTAAGGCGAATGTTATAAGTTATACCATTACACTTACACTATGAATTACATGTTATTTAGTTGTTCCAAAAGAACATAGTAACATAGTGATTGACTTCAATTCAACGAAATGTTGAATGTTTACTACCTTTTCTTGAAATCTGATTGGTCGGTGGGGTCAAAGGTCAGACAGCTTCTTGTCCTGCATGGTTGGACCATGTAGAGAATTATATATATAGATTATTAGTAATTTCACTATTAGTATTAGTAAACAGTAAAGTAAAATTAGGATTAGCATTACTGACTAGTATTAGTATTATAATTATAATTATTGCTTTTACTTTTAAGTTTCAAAGTGTCTGCTGCTACGACAAAAAGTCAAAGTAACGGCAGACAACTCACCAAGACTTGGCTAGTGCCACAACATGTGACATGTCGTAACACTAGCAACATCCCTGTGAGTTGTCTGCTGTTACAACTGGTGGTAAATATATGCTGTATTACTTTAATGCTAAACAATAGTTCATATAATCAAATTTTATGATTACTATGTAAAGCTGTTTAATGAATTTTAAAGGTAAAAAAATCTTGATTGGTGTAAACTGAATGACAAACCTCTATAATTTTGAAAAATCGATATTTGGCATGAGCTTTGCTAGATGAAGTGATAGTTCCATTGACTTCCATTCCCCTGTGTTGGTAAATCCGGTTGTGTGATCGAATCCCGCTCCCGTCCAGTTTTAAAAAAGGTTTATTTTGTGTGTTGTTGTTTGTTTGTTAAACCAATCACAATTCAATGAATACGCTGGTGACTGAAAATTTTGTTATTTTTATTCTGAAAAGCAGATATGTTGATTAAATCTTAGGGGTCTACCTATATGCATTTTTGTTGGTATTACCAAACTTGTTTTGCCGAAACGAAGTTTCTGATTACTGATACAGTCGAAACCGCTTAAGTCGACGGCGTTGGGGTATGAAAAATGGCATCGACATAACCGATGATCGAGTTAAAGCGAAAACCAATATGGCGGCAAAATATTAACATGCGCTTGAAATTTCTTTATGTACGTGTTGTGCGTTAATTAGTGATGGGACGATTAATCAGAATCGTATCGGAATATCGGGACCCTATTTCTTCACTCTTTCTTAAGGTTGTTAAGACCGTTCGTTTTTAAAGACCGTTTAAGTTTAAATATAACGCTGTTTTGCGGTGATTCCCAGATTGAGCGATACTGTGCCTTCGAAGCCACTTGCTTGATTTTCCTTACAAGCTACACAAATAAGTAACCTACACATCCCCTCATTGTCCCCGAACCATTCTCTTCCTAATCATCTTCTTTGGGTCCGTCCCCTCAGCTTACAATGGACTCAGAATGGTCTATCGTGACCTATATATGACTCATGACAAAGCGAACTCTTCTCTATATAAACGTACACAAATAAATTAGGTACTCCTTTTGAACTTTTGAACCTTCAACTTTGACATATTTTAATTAATTCTAACCAATAGTTAAATGGCTTTTGCACACTGCCACTTCTTATGAATGAAACAATGAGAACAAAGCAGTAGTACAGTACATGTAATACATGTAGTCAAAATGGGGTTGAATGATGAATGGTTGCCAATGACAACAAGTCTGCACACTGTACATTTTATTATTCCATACGATCCCCTCAGCTTACAATTTTTTCCTTCGGTGACTTGATGCTGATAGGACTAACCAACAACAATGGTGTGGGAGATTGAGAGTGGGGGTGGGTAAACTGTCTGTAGTCTGTTATATTATATATTTTAAAATCTGGGGAGCCTTGTTTACAGTAAGCAGCCTATGATTTTGGTTTCGTCCCATCACTAACGTTAATAAATGATAATGTTTATGCACGTGTTTTTGGAGTTTTTTTTAACACAACAGCATTACTTTTTCGTGGCCTTGATGGCTATAAAATAACTAAGAATTTCAAAAGCCGGCGATTGCCATAGTACCAGAAGCAACACAGCGCTGAGCGCAAAACGCAAGTGGGCTGTGATGCACCAGCAGACCCTGGTGAGGCAGAAACTTGGTCCCGTCCATTGGTTATAAAAAAATCATAGCTAACATTTTCAAAAGCTGGCGATTGGTCATGGGGATCGAGATAACCAATGTTAAGTGGCAAATTTGACCCTTTTTTTGTGCTTGTGTTATGAGGTTTCGGCGACTTAAAAAAATTGAATTAAACGACGAGAAAATGCTAAGACAAAGAGAGAATTTGGCGGTTCCAATAAAAAACGTCGACATAATAGGGTGGTCGAGCTAACCGAGCTCGAGGTAAGTGGGTTAGACTGTAATATGATACTAATAAGTTACTAAGAAATTCTGATGTTTGCAAGTTCCAGATCATAATCTACATAGACATTAAGACATATGAATATGACTCACGACAAAACGAACTGTCCTTTTTAAAAATGTACCCAAAAAAATTAATAGCTCCTTTTCAACCTTCGGCTTTGACTTACAATTGTTAATTTTAACTATTATAGTTAAATAATTTTTTTACATTGGATTGGATCTGCTCAATCATGTTTCCTCAGTAAGACCAATCAGTGGCCTCTCATCTACATTTTAATGCCCCAGCAGCCATGGGTATTTCATGACATCATCCATCCTCTCATTCTTGGGTGGCCTTTTAGCCTTCTGCCTCTGTGCTCCTACTCTATACAGACCCAGAACTCTCCGGTCGGCTATAAAAAAATCCATGTTTGCCAGCTAACCATTTAGGGAGTTGCCACTTGCAGTACTATAGGTAGCTAGCTACCTATAGGTATGTTCTTATACCTTTGTGGATCCGTTGTCCCCATGTATTTTTATTTCTCATTACCCCACCATATCTGGTAACAAAATGTGTCCAAAAAATTCCGGGAAAATATCTTTCTGACTTTTGCTCCTTTTAATGCTTGGATCAAGTTAAAAACTATTATTAGGCTGACGCTAACATTAAAGTTAAAGAACATAAAAAAAGTAAAATATGAGTTTTAGAAATTGTTTCGGTAGTAGTATTTTGGAAGTTAATTTTTTTAGCACAGGGATGTCCAAACTTTTTCTAAAGTGGGCCATATTCAATAAAGTAAAACTATGCACAGACCGGATTTACAAAATTAAAAAAAAGTGACATAGCTGAAGACTGAGTACAGGCTTTTAAAGCATTTGATTATTATTTTTGGTTTGTATTTTGTAAGAGTGGTATTTTAGGGGAAGGTAAAGGGGACAATACAATCTTGATTTACGAGACTTTGTAAATGTCTTATTCTATCATTTGAAATTATAAAAATTGAAAGGGGCGCGTTGGTCTAAATGGTAGCACGCTGGACTACCGCACTGTGGCAAGAGCTTGAGTCACGGGTTCGAGCCGCGGCACTGGCAAGGCCCCCGGGGCATTGTGCTAATCACACAATCCCCTGCTCGTTAGTGATCAATGAAACTTGTGAACGCTACTTCACTTGCCCCATAGGCCGTAATGGTCTGAAAAGAGGATATTATAAAAATTGAATATATAATGGCAAGGTTTTAGAATAAAGATTCTTATTTTATAATACATACCTCATATCATGTTCATTGCTTAACACTATTCATATTTTTTAAAATTATACAAGGGCGTTCAAACTTTTTGCCTAGCGGGCCATATTCCTTGATGTTAAGATATTTGTGGGCCGGATTAAAGTAATATTTATAAAATTTGACATAGATTGATTTTATTATGAAATTTTAATATGAAAGGTGAAACTGAGATCTTGAATGCAGTAAATTGGTGAGGTCAGGCTCAATGCCACTGGTTTTGATACGTATGTTATCACGTAGGTGAGAGTCACTTATTCTCGTCCTTGCGTGGTTCTTGTTTAAATTTATGATTATAATTGAAAATGTCTGCTTAAACAAGCTGAGCATTTTCTTAACAAAAGTTCTAATTTCTTTGAATCTCTCTTTATCCATGCAGCTGACTGTAAAAGTCAAAGAGAAAAAATTATTGTTGTCTGCTGTGACATTCAGCATCAGTTTGCAGCTCAATGAGTTCCAGCCTCAGATTGCCTGCAGTATTATCAGGATCTATAGATAAAGGTAAAGATTTAAAAACATTTTTTTCTTTTCAATTGTTGCAAAGTCATGAAAGTGTCTTTGAAATTCATCAGCCAGGGATGTGATATCTGCAACATACCTATGCATTTGCTCATTGAAGCTTCTTTCTGGAAAACTTGACATGATTCCCTGTAGGGAAGGAAAAGGCCTTGATGTGTGAATATAATTGGCTCACCACTGCTTTGGGCCCTTGAAAACTTGTTATAAGAAGGTTTAGATGTCTTTTCACATCAACCAAAAATGCAAAATCTGCAAGACAAGCAGTATCAGATAGTTTTGGAGTTGATTTTTCCTTATGTTCCATGTATTGCCCAATTTCTTTTTAAAATGCATAGAAGCACTAAGTGCTGTCCCCCGACTAAGCAATCTTATACCATTGTGATACACATCTTTGTATTCTCCCTGGATGTCAAGAAGATAGTGCTAAAACTGGCGGTGAAGCAGGTTTTAGGGCAAATAGAGTTCATTGCTTTTATCACTGGCTTAAGGACATGATCACATCAAAGTTGTTTGGCACGAAGAAATTCTTTATGAATCATACAGTGAAGTTTAAAAACTTTGCCAGCCCCTTCCCTGAGTTACAAGTTTTGCTAGTCAACTGTGCTCACCAGTCATGGCAAGGGAGCCATCAGTAATAAATACAGAGATTGTTTACTTGGTAATTTAACGTCATAGACAGCATAACAAACAGAACCAAATACATTTGTTCCCCTTGTTGGTCTTTAAGGCTGAAGTCTAGTAATTGGTAAACAATACAATGCTATCAATTTTTGCCATCCTTTGACGTACTCAAAACAGTACAAAATTTCGACTTTTCTTCTATTTAATGTTGTTAAAAAAATAATTTGTCAGTTTATTAATTATTTCAGATGAGGCCGCAGGCCAGTTAAAATTGCTTTGCGGGCCGGACTTCGGATACCCCTGTTATACAATGATGATATTTGTGTGTTAAGAAAGTCTTTTGTACATTAAAACAATATTATATTCAGGACTCCCCAACAATTTTGTGTGCTTTGTACCAGTATTAACTTCTTTCATAAGTTTCCATTTATGCTATTGATTAACTGCTGATTATTATCAGGTATATCATATCTAGTCCAGTGTCTCACAGCTGTTTCAGGTTGATTTCAAGGATTTTGGGTTTATATTAGGGCTGCGGAAATTACCGATTAATTTTTCGATTAATCTGTAATTTATTTTATCGATTAAAATTATTTTAATCGATAAAATAGTGATTAAAATTAAAGAATTTTTTTAAAAATAAACAATCGATTTAGTAATAAATTATTAAGAATTTTTTTGTTTCTGTTTTTTTTTTACCTACAAACGTCTCCGTTAAAAAAGTTGGAAAGTGTAAACTTTAAAATAACCTGTTTTATGACAATGATAAAAAAATTGTTTTTAATTACTTAACAAAAACAAAATTTAAATTCATAGACATTATATTATATCGTTTAAATTAAATTAAATACTTAAGTTATGGGCATTTTTAATATGCCATAAAATGGCACAAAACGTGAAGGAAAACAACCTAGTGAAAAAGTGATTATGAGGTTTTAAAGAAAAAATCATAACTTTTGAACCACTTGGGGTAAAAAGATGATTTTTATCTTTTTGTTAATCACCAAACAATGTCTATATGGCTGCATTACTTTTATATTTTAAAATTAATTAGAAATTTTTCATTCAAGTGCCTAAACTTTTATACGTTATTTAACTTATTTTCATTGTTAACAATGATTTAAAAATATCTTAATAAAAATATCAATTGCCTGTTTTTATTACTTCCCTTTACATTTTCAGTTTAATGACGTCATACATCTTTATTTCTGGCTTTAACAAAATTATCGATTAATTAATCGGTAATTTTTCAAAAGTTAACTATTAAATTTAATTTAATCGATAACAGCCCTAGTTTATATATATTATTTATAAGGAATCAAATAATAAAATAAGGCAAATGATGAAATTGTTATTCTTGCAAATTATAATTACATAAATACATGTGTTTATGTTGTTACCCAGAGTTCCATTATATGTTGTTGCCCAGAGATCCATTAATAAAGATATTGTTATTTTATAAGTCTACAAATAGTTGTAATATTCAAAATATTTTTAAAAAATAAATGACAATGAATTTTAGTTTTTTTGAAAAAATAATATGCTCATTAAATTATTTAAAATCATATTCAGCTACACCAAAACATATTCTGCAAGCTGGTACTGTTAAACTCCTTGTGTGAAGATGTCACTCTTAGATTCAGATGTATCACCTCGACAAATATCCCAGGATGTCAGACTAAATCAACAGCAACAGGCTTCTTCACTTCCACCACCAGTAGTGGACCCAGGTTCAAGCCGTCCTAGCAGAACATCTAGCACATCAAGAGATTCTGGTAGTCGAACGAGAAGTTCGAGAAGAAATCATGGTCACCATAGTAGATCTTCCAGCAGTCGACCCAGGAGTAGACACAGGCACTCTAGTAGACATAATGATCGTTACAGTACCAGAATGTATTTTAAGCACAAGGAACGCAATTTTGCAGCTGCATTATTCAGTATGCTAACAATTGTTTTGTTATGCACTTCACTTGAACCAGACTGGATATTTCTTACTGTAAGTTTTGTTAATTAGATTAATTAGTAATGAAAATCTATTTTTGATTACATAAGTTTGTGTTTGTCTAGAGGAAGTTTACAATTGAGAAAGTAAATAACTTGCTTTTGTTATTAAAAAATAATATGTTGTCTGTTATCCTAAAGTAAAACATTCATTTGGTATTTAATCAACAGGGAGGTGGATGTCGCTTACTACCCAAATCTGCTGGAAGTTTAAAACAGTTGAGCACAACTCAATTTTTCTATAATGGTCACTTCTATAAAAATTATCCTAACACAGGCCTGGAAGACATAGTTTACAAGTTTGGTCCGGGATCTAATGACAGTACGCATTTCAATTTTCATTGATTTTTTAAATAAATTTTATGTGCGCTTTAAATTTGAAAATTTAGAGAGTTAAAATTAAAATTATAAATATTTTTTAAAACTTGGGTAACACCGGTTATTATATTTTTAATTTCAACATGTTTATTCTTAATACATTTTTAAAAGTAAAATTAATAATTAGGAGCATTGCTTCAAAAGTTGCATATGCCACAAATTATAGTCACTTTTGTTATCAAATTTGAATTCATTGCTTTTAGGTAACAGAATTATTACTGCTAGTTTATTTTTAAACATTTAGTTCATTTATTTGTTTGCTCAATTCATCCAGTTGAATTAGATTTTTACATCAATTTTTTCATAAAACAGCAGTTAGGGGCCAATCTTAAATGATGTAACATGATTTTGGCCCATTTTAACCCCCACCCCATATACATCAAAAAATTTTGCCCCCCCCCCCTAAAAGTTGTCTTTTCTTTAGGAAAATGAACATGTTTCAGATATTTTTTTGTCATATAAGTATATATTTAGTTTAAGGTTGCACTCTTATATCATAACATGCGTGAAGATATTTAATGCGTCATTAAGTAAATTGTAAGCAATTAAATATTTAAGTTGAAATTTTATTTAAAGTTGTGCATTTTGATATAACATCACATTTCTTCCTCCTTCCCGTCACACATCGTCACAAAGGTGCATGACGTCATTTTTGGACACCCCCTTATAAGCCACATATTTCAGAGATATCCAAGACAATTTGATGAAAATTGATATAGATGTTAATGTTTCCTGTTGAATAACCCTTGTTTAGTGAGTCAAATATTGGTAACATTTAGAACAATAAATACTATCAACAAATTGTCATTATTTTGCAATTATTTTTCAGTTATGGTGAACTGTGTGACTTACCCAACCGTGTTGTTGTTTAAAACAAGTATAGCCTTTGTTTTTATTGCCATAGCATGTAGCATGGCAGCATTTCTTCTTGATTTGATTGGTCCAAACTATCGACTTCTTAAGTTGTTGAGGAGAAATGCAATTTTTAATATCCTTACAGGTAATCCTCTTGTTTTACATCTTTAGTAGTTTCTAAGTTTATATTTCTTTTTTGTTAGAGTACTGAGCAAGTTTTTAGTTTCTTGGACCTAACTATTTTCATACTATTAACTGCTGTCAGACAGTAATTAAATCCTGAATTGTATTTGGTGAGATTATAATCTTAAACTGCTATAAGATTACATAATTTTTTAGTAAGCTCTTGTGTTCACTTTAATAATTCCTTTGATTAATAAAAAGTACTATTGGTGGATTAAAAATAATGACAATCAATAACAATTATTTTGAGTCGTTGGGTGAAAATTTTAAAACCAAATAATTATTATATGGGTATGCAATTAAACAAATGTTTGGAATAAAATACTTTAGTAGATAACACTTAGAAATCTTAGAAATAACTAATTTGAAGGTGATTCTGTGAATTTATTATGTTTTTTCTTTTTATATTAAAACAGTTGTTTTGTGCGTTACCATCAATCTGTTTGCTTACTGGATTACAACAGCTATAGAAAAGCTTCAGTCTTCCTCTCGTCTACATGATGGCAGTAAAGTGCAGGTGACTTTCGATGTCAGCTTCTATCTAGTGACTGCTGCCGGTGGATTATCAGTGTTAGCCACTGCCTGTAATTGTTTGCGAAGACAGGCAATGTATGAATCAACTGAATCTTCTAGAAGTCCTGATTACTTATACTTTGATGATACTGAAGCTTTAATACCCCCACCATCTCCTAGTGCAGATGTTGCTTCACTCTATAGTTTTCCCCCACCACCAGCTTACACACCCTAATGAATTTCATTGCAGGTAAAATCATTTGTATATATCCATTTATTAATCTTTTTATTTTGTTGAGTTTTGTGAGAGGTCAAATTTGCATATTGCATATTATTGGACATAGTCCATAACAAAATTTGAAAATGCTTGTTCCAATTTGTTATTATTTATATTTATCATATTTGTTTATTTTCACATTCGTTTATTATTTAAAGATTGCAAAGGTTTAAATTATACAATTTATATACAGAGTATTGAGTTTGTGTACTATTAGCTGCTGTAGGTGTACAATGCAAAGCAACTATACATATTTAATCATGTTAGTTTTATAGTTTTGTGTACATAGTATGAAATCATTCTTTTTATTTTAAAGTTAAATTATAATTGTTGTTGCTATTATGTTGATATTCATGGCCATACTACAACACCCCTTTGGAAGTTATGAGGGTTAGTTCATTTTTATTCTTGCTCTGCACCAATAACTTCTTCTCTAAAGGAAGTGAGAATAAATTCTGTTTTCTTTATATATTATGTAAATAAATTTACTGCACTTGTGTTAGCAGAGAGTTTATGTTCATTTCAAATAAAAGATTCTTGAACTTGAATGTCAAAATAATTATTTCCCTGTCTTGTATAATAACTTTTTGGAATAGCAGTTAAGGGATATAAAATTTGATTTATTAAATTAGGAAAAATTCTGTAATAGGAAAATTATGTAAGATTATTGTTAAATCTAAATTTATTCCCTGATCCCCTTGATATTATTTCTGTACTTTAATCACACTTTTTAAACTCTTGCCTTGTGTGACCTCTTTTGTGTATTATATTGTTAGGTTTTATTATATAAATAAAGAGAAAGTTTTAATGCTTGTTAATGAAGTACTAAATAATTTGTAAAGTATAAAACTATTTTTAAGATAAATTGTCACAACTGTGTAGGCAACCTTTGTCTTTCAATTATTTGTTCTTACCTGAATTAGATCTAAATAAAAATTTATTTTAATGTTACAAGACTAAGAGAATGATGGCAGTGCCTTTCCTATATCTAGATCCAATCTTAGGAAACTCATCAACTTGCCATAATAGGTATTGCATCTTTATTTGAAATGATGAACACAAGTTTTTCAGGTGTAGATTTTAAAGGCATTCAATAACTAACTATAAGATTTATTATTTTAAATATTTTATCTTTAAATTTGAAATATACCTCCTTAGTATGAAATACTTTGGAAATTTAAGCATGAATTATACCATCCTGGGATGCATCAAGTTATTAAAAATTGGCACCAACCAATCCTCTCTATATTCACTTATTTGACCTGTTTGCAATAAGGTTAGTAAATTTGTACTTAAATTATGTAAAATGTATATCATACTATGTATATAAGATGCATGTAATTATACATAGTTTTACATAATTCACACCTAGGGAGAGACTTAATATGGGTGCATCTTTATATAAAATCATCAAAACCTGGCAACTGCATAGATCAGGCATTTAATGGTCAATGTATTGTACTAATCCCACTTGCTGGAGACTTGGCCTAGCAGATAATGGTGTATAATCTTTCTAGAATCTAGGTACCAGGTACTCAAACCATCTGTTATTATTAATAAACAATAATCGTGATTCTGCCTTGGACAAATATTTGCTTGAAACTAAAAAATGTAAATGCTTTGTTTACATTTAAATGGTGATGAAACAGAAAAATTTTCATTTATGATATAAATTGCTCAGAGCAGCAGATGGCTAGGCTGTGTATCTTATATAAGTTTTGTTAAAGCAAATTAATAAAAACCCACCTCTTTTGGTGTGTCTTATGTGCGTGTGAATACATTTTGTTTTTTTATTTGCTGTTCTGTTAACTAATGTTTTGTTGGGGTTTTTTTATGTTGATGTTGCATACCCATGATTAAGCGTTCCCAATATATGTGTTTCAAGAAACCTTCTAAAATCATTTATAAAATAATTGAAATTAACATTATTTTCAAAAAAGAGAGATCATTATAAAAACTGCAGATAATCTGACAACTAAAACACTTAATAAATTATTTGATCAGGACTATGGCTAACTTAAAGAAATATTTAATTTTTTATAAATTTAGCAATAATGGAGGTTTTTATATATTTTTAAGTTCCATTTAATAAAAATTTATTTGACTTAAGAACCATTTTTATCAAAGTTACATCTCACAATTTAAAAATAGCATCAGAGCTTGGGGTTCTTAATCTTATTGCAATGTATTTTGAACCCCATCTCAATTACAAAACAGATTCCACATGATAAAAAAATTAAGAAAATAAACATGATTATTCTGGTGCTTCCTCAACTCCAATCCTGTCCGCCCCTGAAGGATAGTTTAAATAAATTATCAGTTTACTATCCTTGCTAAAAGTGACAAGATCAGTTTGTTGCATCCAGTAATACGTAAATGACTTGAACTTTTAAAAAAAAAAGTGTTATGTCTCTGATTACCTTAAAAAACATTACTGTCTCCTTATAACATTGTAATGACGAAATGTGGATGAAAAAAAAGAAGGCAGAAATCAAACATGTCTTTTTATTTTAATGCTTGTTAAATTCATGTTGACACTTGAAATTAAATTACTTTAATAAATCCATCACAGTTATATAGAATCATTTCAAGCATGTTCTCATTGTCTTCACATGAATGTTTGTGGGGGAAAATATGGAAAGTGCACCTGCTGTCAGAGAAATTGATATACATTTCTTTGACTTTAATAAAAAAATTGTAAATTTAATCAATGATCAGTGGTAAAATAAATTTTTTAGAAGTAATTAATTATTGTTTTAAGATACTTTTCAAGCTAACTTAGCTGATTTGACTTACAGCCTCGAGCTTAAATACAGTAAAACTAGAATTATAACATATTTTACAAACGGTATGATTTTAAAATAAATTTTTATTTCTTTACTTAAATTTTTATTAATATTATTACTGTATTCATCTCATTTGAGCTTTAAGAAAATGAGAAAAATGTAATTGTCTCAAGTAATTTATTTTAAATACCTTACCATTTTAGATTGCAACAAGTTGAATGTTTTCCTATAAGCAAAAGGAAAACTAACAAATTAGTGGTGAATTTTCCCCAATGACCAAATTTGTATGAACATGTAGAGTTTTTTTTATTCTTTTGCATAAATCTCAATAGTGTGAAATATATAGTTGTTTTTTTCAACAAACAAAACATATCTCCATCCAAACATAAGATAATTAATATTTTGCAAAAAAAATTCTCCACATCAGCAATTTTATAATTGAAGGGGCATATACTTACAAGAATAAGCAGAAATTTATTTTCTAACATTAATTTTCATTTCCTAGGACAGTGACAGAAAGTTAAAAATAATTATATTGCCAATTTCTTACTATAAGTCAGAAAACTAAGTTATTTAACAGTAGTACACGGTTATGATTTTTATTGGGAAAAATTGTTAGTTCAGCAGAACCAAAGTAAAAATAATTTTATAGCCTGAATTTTTTTTAAAAAAAATTTAAAACCTACATACTGTAATTGGCAGATGCTCTATGACATAACGGCAGCCTGACAGAAAAAAATTGAAAACAAAAGGCCTAGAAGAAATTAAAAATAGAAAACTTAGCTGTGATAGTTTAATCCACATAAACAACCAGAAAACTGGTTGATGTCCACACGGATTATACTATTTCAGCTAAGATGTCAAATTTGTAACTTTATTTTGTTTCACTGCTGAGGAAGGCTAATTTCGTTGTCTCTTTTTTTCAGGCTTACACTTACTCTGGTTAATAGCTTACATTCTGCCAAGCCTGATTGCAACCTCAATCCATTATGGCTTATGATATATCAGAGTTACCTTTCCAAGTTCAATGGGCTAGTGGCATGATAGAAATTAATTTATTTAAGAGAATAAAATGGATGTCAAAGAATCCAAAAACTATTTTTCAAACCTTGGGATAGCATAGTTTTAATCATTAGAACTTATTTTTAAAATCTATATTAAAATGCTTAAAAACGGTTAATAGAAAAATAAGGTTTCATACATTTTGTTTATAATGGTATTCATTCAAAACATTAAAAGGTTTTTTGAATATACATTCAACATTCTAATCTAGTACAAACATGAGAAGATGAAATATCTTTTAAGTTATTTAGACAGATCATCCATAAGAACGTGTGAGGATTAAGCAATATTTCTGTTTTTATTAAATTTGTTAACTTTTAAAAGCCCATTTTTTAATGGAATAATCCAACAATTGATTTGCATTTCCCATAAATTCTTTTAACGTAGCTCTACAAATAAAACTTTTAAATATGTCACCATTAAATTTATTTATGATATGCTATTTAAAAAATATGGAAAAATAAAAATTGGAAAAAAAAAAAAAAAATTTTTTAATTTTTTTTTTTAAACTCCTCACAACAGTGTAAGATACAAAGATGTAATACTTTTTCAGAATTTATATTAGAATGTTACACTTAATATTGCATTGATTTTTTTTTTAAACATCTTTTTTGAGCTTTTAAGATATTTTTATTGTAGGAATTGGTTAACAGTAACATTGACTAAAAGAATTACACATCTATTCCCTGAGATACTTTAAGCTTAACTTTGAGTTTCAATTTAGTAAGATTTGGTCACTTTGTAAAAAACTTAATTTACTTTCTAAATATAAAAGAAATATTTGCTTGATCATGCAGTTCTCAAATTGAATAAGGAAATTACATCACAGGTTTGAGTTATGTACAGTCACCTAACATGCTTCATTATTTATACACATTTAAAGTTGTTCTAATATCTTCACACAAGTGCTTATTTGTAATTAATAACAATGGAGACAGTAATCAAGTCACAAAACAAAACTTAAGATATTTAAATGCCCCTCTGAGATAAAACTTCTGAAATGCAAATAATTACATCATCACTGAGTGTTTCTTGACTGAGTGTATACATAAAGAAAAAAGCCAACTGCAATTAATGGCCACAGGTGTTTACTTAGCATGAACAGTAAGAAAGCTACAAACTACTTCACTTGCCATCAAAGCTAAAATAAGGCCCTGGGTATTTTGGTAAACTGGGCACGGCTTTTTTCTGAGGTTACATGTTACATTTTTTTTAACCAATTCAACTCTGAGCTAAAGGGTTTCAAAGTATTGTCAGCTACTGTGATTTAGATTACTTTTTAACTGAAAGATAGGCAGAGGCAAATCATTGTTGGCTTGGTGTATTTGGTGTGTCACTCCCGGGAGCAGTTGGACTCTGAGGATCTTCATAGTCACAGATAACTCTGTTAGCCTGGCGTAAATACTGCTGCTGTTTGTAGTAGATCTTCATGACACCCTTGATAGCTATGAAAGCAAAGCCACCCTGAAAATAAATTTAATTTTTAATGATAATTAACATTTTGTAAGGTTATTACAGTCGGTGGTTTTAAATTTCCTATTTTTAAGTAGCTCAACTCAATGTATGTTTTGAAAACTAAATGACCAAAATATTAAGGCAGGATTTGGTCAACTTAATAATCAGCAATAGGCTAATTAAGTTTAAGTTCGCAAACCATTTTATGACAAAAGCTTAGCGATAATTCATACAAAAAGGCTTTAAGTTAAATGTTACCATTTTAAAATAAAACAGCAGACAAACAAAATGATGTATATTCACATTCTGAAGAAAAAAAAATTTATGAGATTGACTAAAACCTACCAATAGTGTTCTCTGAAAATTGGACTGGACAAGACCAAACATTAGCTTGCCTACAATGGTGGCAATAGTTGGCATAATTAATGCTCCACACAGCACACGAGTGGCAGAGATGGGGTCTGTCAGTGTCACTGTGTCTGCTGGTACCCTGGAGAGTCTAGAATGTTCTAAAAAATAAAAAAGTATCAACAAAATAATCAGTCACCATGGATTCTTTTTTACATTCACATTAAACTTCATACATGATTTATAAAACTGGGGCTAAATATAAGGATGCTTAAAAGAAAATTTTCTAAACTGAAGTTATTTTGATTTTGAACAGTATTTTTTCTAAAATGGAGATAGTTCAAATGAAATAGTGGGATAAGAAAAAAAGTTTTAAAGTGGTAATAAATTTCTGTTTAATAAACTGAATTATAAAGAAACTAACACTAACACTTTTGAAAAATGTGTTCAATAAAAAAAAAATTTCCTTTGAACATTTTTCCTGTTAAGAAATTTCTGGATAGATAATTATCGAATGGATCATCAAGAGCTTTAGAGTTGACTTAAGCACAAGAAAATTTGTTGCCATATAACACATTGAATAAAACTAAATTACACCAAACTTTTTACAATAATGTTGGACTATTAACACTATCAAGAACATTTATGTGTAAAAAATCAAACGCCTTACAAACGTGACTATAAAATATTTTAAAGATCTATATATTATAAAAGAAAAGCTAAAATTAAAATATAAAAATGATAAAGGTAGTGTATAAATTGAAAGGTAGGATATTTAATAGATTAAAAAGTGTTTAGTGAAACAGTCAAATGGTGTCTGATAAGTAACTGTTGGAGAGGGAAATTGATGGTATAAATTGAGGAAAATGGCCTGTCAAATGGTGTGTGTGGGGGGGGGGTCAACTTAAAGTGAAAAAACGGTTCAAACTGTAGTCATTGCACGGATTTATCAAATAAGTACGATGCCCAGTTGATCCACAAGAGTTAAATGTCAGGGATAATTTTTGTAAATGGTATATTCTTTTAGTATTAAGGTTAACTTATTACTAATAAAGTTGAACTACTTTAAGGAAAAACGCATCATCTTCTTTAATTTCAAGCCACGGTATCAGATTAGACCAAGATATTGCCCTAGCGCCAATTTTAAAAAGAGTTAGACCTCATTGCATATGACTGCCAGATGACCAATTCAATCTTGTTGGCATAAAATACGTGTAAGAGATCTGATTGTTTCATATTTCTCTTCCTTGTTCCTAAATGATGACTCTCAAGTGGCTTTATTCGTTGTTTTTTTTAAATTGTATTTTGACAAACGGAAATGCTTGTTTAAATTATTGTGAAATGTCGATGGCAAGAAGTGCTATCAGCAGAGAGCAGCATCACTGGCGCTGTGAGGGCCAACAAGTGGAGCTTGTTTAAGTGTACAACCAGCTGGCCACAACCAAGGCCTCACCATAACACTCTATGAGCAGAAACAAATCGATGTTGGTGTGTGCCGGTGTAGCGATGAATGCTGATGGCGTGGGAGGGTCAATCGTCAATAGATGTCACTACAAGGCAAAACTCAACTCCCTCCCCCTCCCACTCAACAACAGTGCATTTCGTTCCATAGAGTCGCGGAATGTATTTTTATCTACACAAACAAGAATTTGTTGATGAAAAAATCTGTCTTCCCAGATTTAGCAGTCCAGATTTAACACGTAAAACAATTATATTATTACTCAATAGTAGAGAATACACTATTTTTTATTACACGGGCAATCTATATATATATACACACACACACAGTTTCAAAGAACACCACCGTGCTCTAAAATATCTACCCAACCCCACCCGGACTTTGCTTTGATTTTATCTACTTTTTAGTATTAATTTACAAGACACTTCCTAAAACCTAAAAATAATGTTCCCTATAAACTGTGCGACCGCACAGCAATCTTCCAGGCACCCGCAGAGCAGTTTAAAGTTACTGCGCAACAAAGTCTGATAAGGTAAATCAATATACATGTTTGTGGGGTGTCAAATTTCCACACACAAAAATTGGACAATTTGCAAACGATTTTTTCCTCCATGTGAAACAATGTAACTTAGAGGGAACATTGCTTGCAAAATGTCATCAGTTCGTAAAAAAAATACAACGATATTAATAATATTATTAACTTTACTTAAGTCACTGTGATACATCATTTAACTATAGCTCTCTTAAGCCATGTAAATTTATTGATTTTGTATATATGTCTCAAGCTTTAAGTTTAAGTGAGTTGATGTTACGAGCGCAACGCCAGTTAAAAAAGATTGTTCTTCGCGCTCAGTTTACATCTTGATTACTTGAAGAGCTTGTAAGCAACACGAACTGGGGACGGCAGATTATCTATTCTACTATCTTTTGGTCATTCCGTCCAGTCATGTCTTTGTTGTTTTACGCCCACTTAAAAAAAAAACACTCTTATCATATTACATGGCACGAACCTATCTCTTTTTGGCTGTTGCCAAATAGGGCTGAGCCTGGAGCTGAATTTATTTTTTAAACCAACCCGGTGCGATTATTATGAGACAATGCCACACGGGTCAAAGTGTTAAAACCCATGAGTTATCTTCTCTTCTGTATTGTGTTTCACCCTGTGAGGGAAAGTTAAAAGTGCAGCAGCAGTCACGAATGCAAAGTTGAAGGATTAAAACACAAGCATAGCAAAATCACAAACCGGGATTATCACCCACTTTAGTACCATAAATCCTCTTTTAACACTGGCCAAGTTGTGGTGACCCAAAACCAGATTTATACGATAAGAAACGAGTGTTAAAGGGGAAGGCCAGAGCTGTTGAGAGAGAACAAAAAAGATGGTACTCAAAATGTCCAAGGCAGGCCGAAATAAGGGCGGAGACAGAACAATTTTGGATAAATCCGCACACCTATTGTACTTAACAATTAAATTTATGTCGCAGTAGTGACGTCATACAGTAGTAATAATGAGAAACGAGTCCGAACACAGTAAATGACTTTTATATTATAAAATGAGAATTCAAATTATACAAAGCATAATTACACGCTAAGACACTTCAAAATGATTTGTATCTTGTTGAGACAAACAAAACTGCAGACAGTTCATTATTATTTTCAGAGGTTGGCAGTTTTATTCGCCTTAGATTTAGTGCCACACCAAAAGGGTTTTTCTATTATTTAAGTAAAATGTGCGTAAACGTGTTTTTAAAAGTATTTCTTTAACTTTAAGGGGTACCCTCCACGTATTGCAGGGTGTGCTAATATTCTTTAATACTATTTTCGCTCAGCCCGAGTGTCTAACCCCAGCTGGTTTAAATTGAATGTCGGTCACTGGTCATAACGACAGATAACTTTTTGTTACTCCTACACCCTTAAAAACATGCCCGTTAACACGCGTAAAGAACTTGTCCTATATAACCAAAAATAGACGCAGAATCAATACGGTCACTCTCGTCTTCCTGTCGGCTCAAGCTAGCAGATAGTTGGCATTGCTGAGGTACTGTGACGTGTAGAGCAGACGTCATCAGTATCTGTTTGTCCTTATTAATCAACCATTTTTAGCTAATGGAGTGCAAAAGCCGGGCAGTAACAATGTATGAAGGAGGGGTGAGGTCGAGGGGCCCCACGCGGAAAACCTTGCTTTAAATTGAGGGACTGCATTTTCTGCTAACTGCTTTCTGTTGTGTTCTCTAGGGTAAAGGCAAAAGGGCGGGAAACAGCTTGAATCGATACACAACGCCTATATAGGCTACTTTATAAGTTTTTATTACTTAGAAAAATAAGAAGCTATATTTTTAAAGAGTATTCAATGAGATATATATACCTTAGAGTGCTCTGTTTCAGCGTAAGGAAGCCTCCGTTTTTTCTTTTATAAAATAAACTTTTTCGTAAAATGAACAATTATATAAACTAAAAATATGGGTTCTCTCGTTTTATTGATAACTCCATTTAATTCCACAAACAACATGCAAACGGGAAATTAGCCAAGTTTGGATATTAAACTACTTAGAAAAGTTAGCACGTTTTATAACATTAATAATAATCCATGATTCATTAGCTTCAAAACCATTTTTAAAAAGATGCTACGATTCTTAATTAATTATTTTATTTCACAATCTATATTCTAATATTTTCATGTTAACTATTTTCATGTTTGTTAAAATATGACGTCAATCCTGCTGGAGTATTGATAAGAAAAGAATGTGGACCACCGCCAACCCCTCCCCTGATCCACACACACTGAAAATAAATAAATCCCTTGCAGATATGTCCAAATAGCCTTAGTTTAATCTTCTCTATGCATATTTAAAAAAATTAATATATTTTTTTTAATGGAGAAGAAAAGGTGGGTGTTGAAAAAAAATCGATTTAACGTAGGATCCTAACAGCATCCATCCCCATTGAAAACACGGTCAAGATCAACTAGGGCGTTCAATTGACAATCCAGTGTTCAAAGGACAGTACAGCCATCAAAACAGCAAAAAATCGCAGCTAACAGCGGGCTCACAAACATGCAGGCCACCGTTAATCAATAGACCACATTAATACGTGCCACTTTGCACACGGAAACGTCAATCAACTTCCTCAGTTATCGCTTACACACAACAGTTTTTTTTAATGTTTGGACCTAAGTATTGTTTCCGTTAAAACAGCCAACAAGTAATTGTTTCACCAATTGTTATAAATGACAATAAATAAGAGGGACAGACTTGGAGCTGGGTTTTTTAGAGACAAAGATGGATTATTTGAAGGCATGCTCAGATTAATTCATTAAGAGGGTAGGATTTTTAATAGCAAGACCCAATGTACTATTTCTTCTCACTACAAGTAAACCAGACTATTTAAACAATCTACCAAATGAAGAATTTGTTTTGTTTCATAGTGGTTCCTCCATGGAAAAAAAGGAAGACTGGGGCGAGAAGAGAGATAAGAGGGATAAGGGACTCAATGAAAGTTGTGGGTGTAAAGCAACTGACCCAAGGATCTCTAACTAATAAAAAGATCAAATCATAACCTTTTTAATTTATATTAATAACAAATATGGAACTGTCTTAAAGATTGGTTTGAAAGCTAAGTTTTGGAGATCAGAGCAGGATTAGCATGCTTGACTAGCATGGACAATTAACTCTATAAAAAAAGCTATTAAAAAAATCATGTTAAGCCTGGTACCTATTGGAATTCAGGACGTGTTAGCGCATTTTCGTATTATGTATCAGTACTTATGTTAGATATCAGCATTATGTAGTTATCAGTAATTGTGTTTAGATTTTAGACATATTTTTATTAATTTTCTTGTGTAATGAATATACCTGACATTTTTTAAATTTAAAAGTCATTTCTTTACATTTAAAAAAAATTATTTTCTCTTTAATCTAACTACAAGTCACCACAAATGATGACGTAAAACTCTCTAAACTTTTACACATATTCTAATGACGTCAACAAAAAAAAAAAAAAAAAAAAAAAAAAAAAAAAC
>MUZC01004525.1:162661-221185 GCA_002072015.1 Radix auricularia | reverse complement strand
AAACTAATTCTTTTGCACGCCTTCGCACCACTCTTGAATGCTTGAAACATGATGTATTCGACTTCCGGCAATGGCGGCCGTTCCCTGCGCCAGTGTTACCTCTCGATTCGCAAAGTTTGTTGGTAGTTTTAACGGGGTTTTTTAACGGATCGAGTAACTGAGTGTTGATGCACAAATGGCAGGTCAGGACATACAAAAAACAATATACATCATGGGTCTAGGACTTATGGATGCTGTGATCAAAGGTGATGACAGACGGACAAAACGGGTGCAATAGCGCATTCGACTTCTCGAAAATGCGCTAAAAAACATCATCATCAGGAGACAAATAAGATCAGTAATAAACAAGTAAACTCATGTATCTGACTGGAACTTCAAAATCTATGTCACACTTTTGCTGCTCTCAATAATTTGACAGATTTACTGTAAATAACAGCTAATGTAATGTCATAGTAGAATAATTTCTAATTAAAATGTGGGATTTATTATGACAGATTTAAAATGGTTAACTTACCATTCCAAACATGTCCCCTTCATTTCCCACACTAAAATTTAATAGCCCCATTCCATAGTTTTATTTCTATAAATTTAATTTGGTATTATTTGTCAATTAAAAACATATGAATTTAAATAATTGAAATTTCCTGTTTCCAAGAAGAAATTTTTTCTTTTATGTATTTCAATATCAATTTTTAAGAATTTTATCAGAATAATAAAAAGAAAAAAACAAGCAATTAGAAGTAGTTATTTCTTAGCTCTTTGAGATTTAGCAACATCATTTTATTTAGTTTTTAACAAGTACAGAATTAGCTTTGTTGTTAATTTATGTTCTATTTTAATAAACAACACAGGATTTCAAGTCAGAAATATGTATTAATTATTAGTAGCTTTTAACCAATGTTATTACAATTTCAAAAATTAACAGGCCAGTTTAATGAATATTTGAAAGGTTATCCAGCTGTATATACAATAGTTCTAGCACTGCAACTGTCTTGAATAAAATTTCAATGTTTGAATGCTCACCATCAGGAAACAGGTAATTTATAAGCGGCAACTTTGCAGAATGCTTGCGCCATACTCTAAGAACATAATCTTCCCAACGAACCATCTTTCCCAAAACCAACATGAGGGGTATAGTGGGTAATCCTATCAATAGAAATAAGGGATCTGCTTGCTCCATCACATTAAGGCCTTCCTTATGGCCCAATACCTAAAGCAAAAGAATAGTAGTATAATGAAAACCACTTAAAAATGTCACAGTGAAAATTATATTAATTATAACATTAAAAGAAATACCAATGATCATTTTTGATGCATTGATAGAAACATGAGGGTGAAGAGCTCAGTTAGGTCTAGCAACAAGTAGATTAGGTTAAGTCTTGATGTGCTAGGCTGTAGAAAAGATGATGAGCTATTATCTCATTTGGATTTTTACAGATGGGCACAAGGTTTTTTTTTATATATTTTTTTTAAGCTTCAAGCTGTTTGGGTTGGAAATTAAGTTACATGAGTTAAGTGCACTAGCGTGCACAGACAAATGATTATGAGTGGATCATGACTTTGGGGTGTGATTATTAGATCTTTAGGGATCTGGGCATGTGTGATCTACCAGCATCCAGTGATCTACCACCATCCAGTGATCTACCACCATCCAGTGATCTACCAGGTGCGGCCCCTTGATGTTTCATTTCTTACTAATGCGGCCCTTGCCCTAAAAAGTTTGCCCACCCTTGCCTTAAGAGAAACAGTGAATCTGTGAGTTAAATCTGAGAGTGAAGAGTGTTGAGTCTATTAATGGGGTTTTGTATGCAATATTTCTATTACTTTAGCACACAGTGCTGACAGACTAGTGTTGATGAACCTGTTTTTGTTGGTGCAGTGAGGTTTTTTTTTTTTTCACGTTAGAGTAAGCTAAATGAATGTTAAAGTTTATTTCCGAATTAGACACTTGGAACGCTAGATGTCATGGGTAGATTTTAGGAAAATTCTATGTCTTTTGCTTTAATTTTTACAAATAATTTGTACTTTTTTTTAAAAAATCAGTCATGGAAAATGCATAAAATAAATATGCCAATTAATTTATCAATACAAATATTTTATTAAAGAAAACCAACCTGCATAACTGTGACTGCACCATATGTTACCATTGTCCAGTAGACAGTTCCAATAAAAATACCACCTGCCACAAATGGACACATCTTGAAAATTACTTTGTCAATGATATCCATGACATATACAACTGGACCTGATGACAATTCAAATATGAGTCAGTAATTAAAATCATGATACATTCCAACTGATTTATTTTATGTACAGTGGTACCTCAAGCTATGAATGCCTCGGGTCATGAACAATTCTGGTAACAAAAAACTATTTCGAATGTTTCATCTTGGGTAACAAAAAGTGCCTTGGATTATGAACAAAGGCAAGAGAAATAGCATGGTTTCACAAGCAAGACAAACAGTCACGTACAGTGTAAACGAAGGCCCCGTATAACTAACTAGCTTAGTAGCCTATGTTTGCAAGCTTAAGCCTCTCACTTGCATTGGCCTTACTGTAGACAGCAGTTAAAGATTTTTTAGCACTTATTTGCTTTGTTTACCCCATTAAGTATGATTTCAAGAACAGAAGTTGTGCTTCCAGAAAGCATAAATGTGCATCAGTGGATGTAAAGAAAAAATAATGATGACACATGAAAATGGAGTTAGTGTGTAACACCACTAATAAGCACAGCATGGCAAAATCAATTATCTAAAATAGAAAATAAATTGACAAATTTCCCAAGATTGTTTTGTTGGTACGAAATATAAAACTAAAGCTTTTATTTTTTTATATTACATATCATTCTTTTTTTTTCTTTCCCTTTAATACACATATGCACATATCAGACATGTAATTTATAAGCTGCAACTTTGCAGAATGCTTGCGCCATACTCTAAGAACATAATCTTCCCAACCAACCATCTTTCCCAAAACCAACATAGTGGATAATTCTATCAATAGAAAAAAATTCTGTAGAGGGGTTCGCGCCCGGAGACACTGGTTTACGAACTACAGATTAAACTTTAAAGTTACCTCCTTTGTCTTTGAAGTGTCTACAGAACACAACAGAATATGAGAAAAATATTACTGGAAATGTTTACATTACATACAGAATATACACAAAAGCATATCCATTTTATTTAGATGTATAGACAAGCTGCGAAGAGTTTGGTTTCCAGGATCTCCTTAATGACCTTTTTGCACTTGTCCAGCAGCTCTTTGGTCAGCAGAAGTTAGTATTGCAATTGATTTTAAGTATAAGCAAGTAAGAAAGATTATCAACTTTCCTGCTTGGACTTGTTTTTTTCATTGTAATATTTCTGGAAACATTACTTTGACTCTGACATCAAAAATATAGGTATTGGCAAGATAATTATATCCTTCAATTAGAAAGGTGATAAATAAAACTTTTGATCAGATAAGTGAAATTGCATTGTCTGTTTCCAAAGAAATAGGACATGGATGTGGTACTAATTTTAGTTTAGTAACAGTTGTATTTTTTTTTTAGTGATTAAAATTTCTCTAGTATTATCAATGAAGCCACAACTTTTAATGGAGAAGTGGGCTTGGAAAAGATTGCAAATACTTTGCCACAGGGTGATGGCCGAATCTAATAAATGAGTGTATTTTCAAATATTCGTTTAGAAAATGTTGGAAGTTTTTTTAATTTAGTTTAGCACTTATACTCTCAAGCTCATTGCTGGAAAAGCATTTTCAGAAGATCTCTTCAAAAATGTATTTAATTAATTAAGAAAGTCTTAAGCCAAACAAAACAAAAAAAAACGCCCACCAAGATTGAATTAATAATAACAGTAATAAAACTTTTACAGACCATGAAAACCTATGGGGCAAGTGAAGTAGCGTTCACTGAAGTTTCATTGAGCCACCACTAGGGATTGTGTGGCTAGCACAATGCCCCGGGGCATTGCCAGCACCAAGGCTCGAACCTGTGATTCTCTTTTTGCCTACGTTCGACAGACCACCGCGGCACAGCAAAAAAGAATCATTATGATAGTAAAATAAATCATTTACAATCGTAAGATGAATGAAGAGAGATTTAGAGATAGAGGTGTGCTTTGATAACAGAAGCGTATGAAAAAAACAAGAAAGTGGCATAATTGAAATACATCCCATTCTGTCATACTCGCCTTATTACTTTATTTATTTACTTTTGTGGGATTCAAATTTTTATAATCAGGGAAAAATTTTATTGGTTGGAAAATAAAAAATTTAATTTTTTTTTTGAAAAGTCGGAATGAGGGGTAAAAAATCTGTATAATTCCAACAAAATTGGAAGGATTGGCAGGTCTATTATATTCGTTGCATTTTTTCAGGTAAACAAGCTAATGTAAGTTTAATAATTATTTCATCTTGGAACAGATAGTCTCTGTTTCATTGATTTTAATGTTTTGGGTTACGAAACCGACTTATGGAACAAATTAAGTTCGTAACAAAAGGTACCACTGTACTTATAAATTTCAACAGCTTCAATCAATCACTCATCTCTGTTGTTATAAAAGAATTTGAAAAATAAAGAAATAAAATTTATTTCTCATCAACCATGGGGTAAAGTCAAAAGAGATCAAATGAAAATACATACATACAATTCAAAAATTTGGTTTAACTTTTTTATTATTTTCAATGATCTTTTCTGAAAATAAAATTACGTCTTAAAATTAAATAAATTATAAAAGTGAAAAACAGACTAATCAATGTTCACAACAGTAAAAAGTTTAAAATTGCTGCATTTATTTTACTCACAGAATATAAACCAACAAAGATTTAAAAATGAAAATCCTAATTTTTTATCGTTTAAAACTTACTTAGTATTTAAAAAATATAATCTATAAGTACCTAATTTTGGGAAAAGGATCAAATATTCAGTATTACACTGAGGGCATGCCACTTTGACAGTGCTATTGCCTTTTTGTTTCTCATCTACCCATCTCTGAAGGCAAGTTTGATGCACCCACTTTGTTGTACCCCTGCAACGGCAAGGTCGCACCCATGCAGCAGCTCTGTCATCCTCCTCTGTAGCAAAACAGACCCAACATGATCGCCTGATAGGAAGGAAAAAATTTAATATATAATATGGGCACAAAATCCATGAATGTATTCAACTATAATCAATACGGTTACAAAATCCATGAATTTATTTTTATCATGTTTTTCCTAGGGTTGTTAACTGATAATCGGAAATCCGATTGTCAGTTTTGAAAGTGATAATCAGTTTTAAAATTTTCCCAAACGATAATTCATTAAAAAAACTTTTAAAATCATTTCTGTACTGAAAACTTTAAAAATTATTCAAACAAAATTTATTCCCACATTTGCTGACATTTTCATCCAATATGGCAGTGAAGGTGTGTTTATTTATAAGTTTTGAGCACTCCATGCAGTGTTTTTGCATTTACAAACACGCTACATGGAGCGCTCAAAACTTTATGTTACTTAATAAATTATTTTTTTTTAAAACATACAGTAGAAAATGTTCATTTTCAATTCTAAGTAGAAAATACAGAATATGACCTTGACACTGTGTTGCATCTATATCTGTAGGTTAAGGTATCAAAAGCATATCATACTCTAGCTTTCTTTATAAGAGTATATTTTGATGAAGTCAGCGGTAAAACAAAAACTGGTTTAAAACGGAAACAGATTTACGAAACCACTATCAGTTTGAAGAAAAAAAAAAGAAATTAACAAACTTAATGTTTGCTAAAGAAACCAATTAGTAATGTTTGACTACTTTTACATCAAACAAAACTAAGATCCAAATGCATTTTTTGATGGGCCCTTTTAGAAATTAAAATATAATTCAATTTCAAAATATTATATATTTCTTAAACTAAATCTTTTGACCATCTTCTTGAGTAACCTGATTGTTAATCATTGTTAAGAGCATAAAAAATCAATATGTGAAAAATTTGCAATCAGTGCTTATGACTTAGTTTAATGAAATGTGTAATCCACCACTGATTCCTGTATGCATGTGTTGGCTAACTATGGGTTGTTACTCTAAAGGGGTTTATTAAATTAACAGCAATTATTCCTCACTAGCCTTAATTCCAAATCTTAAAACAATCTACTATTAAATTTTAACTCTCCTAAATCTTTTTTTAAGTAATTAAATTAACTTTACCTATCTTCGTCTTGCTGTAAGCGACTCTGGGACATGTTATTGTCTTTAGTGTGTAGCCCACCACATTGACTTAAATGCCTAACAAAAATAAAAATGCAAATAAATTAACAACATTGAAATTTTTATTTAATCCATTTTTAGGCATTGTTACAGTAAAAATATATGGAAAACGTTATAAAACCAAGAGACATATTAATTTTTTTTATATTAAACTTAAACCATTTTAAGCATTAAGGAGGACTTTGGGCTAAAGCAAAGAAGATGGTGCTCAACCATATTTACCTTGTTATGGGAGAGTGAATTCCCCTTACAAATGATGGAAGGATGTATTCGTATGGCTATAAAACATAAAGAGAAACCAGACCAATAGACTGGGGTCCAGTGGGTGTATCACATGACCAGATTGCCAAAATAAAAGCAGGACCATTATCAGTTCATTTAACTTGCTCTGTGACTCAGTTGATCAGAGCTCTTGGCCGATCTTGGGTTCAAACCCTCTGAAGCCTCTAACCAGAAAAGGGTGGCAGCTCCGATCAATGTTACATTTATTTAAAAATATTGTCAGCAAAGATTGATACTTTGTTTTTAAGAAAGAAAAAAGTTACATTATTTATAAAATACAGATTTAGCCTAATTTGGAGTACCTACTAAAACCTTTTAGTAGTATATGTCAATATTTCAATTTATTGCATTGTATCTTTCTAAATCTCAGTATCACAGCAGTAAATTAGCATAGAAATAGAAGAATCTGTAAACACTGTATTCAAACATTTGATATCTACAATAAGTATCATATTTAAAAATATAAAGAATACTGTTTAAAAATAAATTTTATTTAAGCAGAACAAGTTAGTCTGTTAGTTTAAATTAAATGGAATAGTGTAGCAAATCTTTGTAACAAAACAGCACTAATTTTATTTTATTAAAAAAATGAGTTTCAGACAAATTTGATCTGACTTGAAGTTTTTTTTGTATTTACTGAAATCTAACTTTTTTCATATTTCAAAGTAATAAATAAATTTAACAGCTCTCTACTATAAGCCTGTAGTCTAATATAAAAAGCAACACAACAATCAATTTATCAAGCTATTCCTGAAACTGATAGAATATAAGGAGTGTAGAGGTTTCAGAAATAGTAATGTGATGTCACATCAAAACTTTAAATAGAAGTTCCGCTTAAATATTTCATTGCTTAAAATTTATTTAATGATGTTTTACATGTCTTCACGCCACGATATTAGAATGCAACCTTACACTAAATACATACTTAAATGAAAATAAAGTGATTTGAAACATGCTCATTTCCTAATAGAAAATTCAGCTTTTATTGGAAGGGGGGGNGGGGGGGGGGGTGAAATATCAGCCAAAATTGCGTGACATCATCTATTGACGGCCTCTTAGCACACTTAGGTCTAATAAAAATAATGTCTAGCCTATGCCTATACTAAAGTATATAGACATAGACACTCTAAAATTATTACTATAATAACTTATAATAAGTTTTAAGTTTAAGTATTAAATTAAGTGTTACAACTTAGCCTATGCCTATACTATATTATATGCCAAATAGATAGGACCAGCAGAGTCGCTCATAGATATTGCAAAGAAATGGGGGAAAGAACGGAAATAAATGACAGCATGAAGAAATAAGAACAACATCAATGCGAGTGAGCGTTGGGGGGAACCGCTGAAGCAATTATAGTCTCAAGACATGCGCACTGTGGTTAGCTACCTGCCCCACACCCTGCACCACTCTAATCTACCAACCATAAACTGTGATTGGCTGAACCTAGCGAGGGTCATTCGTCATGCTCATTTGCACTTGTCTTGTGCTTGTTCTGGTGAATTATATGGTAAAAGCAAAGAGAACGGTGCACTCCATATATGGTATTTTTGGTTGCCGTATTTATTCTTTTTTCTATTTTAATTTAAGAGATAGACAACTAAACCTAACCCAGACCCTAAAACTACAACCTTAATTAAGTTTATGAATAAAAATAATTTTTGCAGGTGTAAAAATACAGTTTCACTACGCCTCGCTCTGCCGTAACAACAATGTAAATAGTTGAGTGCACCATTCTCTTTGCTTTAGCCAATTATATATATAGATACCTACTACTACTGACTACTGAGTGCTATACTTCTCAGTGGATGTCAGTCAGTACTATTCTATTTTAAAATTTACTATTAAGGATGTTGCTAGCGTTACGACATGTCGTAGCGCTAGCCAGGAAACTACTGCTACAACATGTCGTAACAGCAGACGATTCAACAGGGTGTAGCTAGCCTTACGACATAGGCAACTTCTGCTACGGCTAGTCTTAGTCACTCTTAGCAGTAGACACTTGGAAAGAACTAAGTCGCTATTAATATCTTAAAAAACTCTTCTTTATATTTGATTATACACATATATAATACGACATTAATAGATCTGGAATTATTTATGTGTGTATTAATTCTAAAATCTAAATTTATTTAAATAGATAATTTAAATAAATTTAATATTGGACTACCGATTATATCGGACGATTTTGCTATACTTGTGTAAGTGATGCCGATGCCAAGTATTAAAATTTAGTATACCATAAATGAAAATGGTCTAGAGTATAGACTCTAGATAGCAAAGATTCATGCACAATCGCAGAAATATAAAGTTAATTCGCTTTATGTGGAATAATAAAATGTACCATGTGCAGACTCGTCTTTGGAAACCATTCCATTCAACCTTCAACCTCATTTTCACTCTATTACTACTACTATTGCTTTGTTCTCATTGTTTCATTCATTAAAGTTGGGCGTGTGCAAAATGTATTTAGCTATTGGTTAAAATTAACAATTGTAAGTAAAAGCTGAAGGTTTAAAAGCAGTTAACTAATTTTTTTGTACATTTTTAAAAAATGACAGGAAAGGTCATGATCTGGAACTTGTAAACATATCGTTATCTGTATTATCAGTATCAGAAACTTCCATTCTGCAAAAAAAATATCGGTAATACCAACAAAAAAAATGCATATGGGTAGACCCCTAAGATTTAATCAACATATTTACTTTTCAGAATAAGAAGAACAAAAATTACAGTCACCAGCACATTCATTGTAATTGGTTTAACAAACAAAATAAACTTTTTAAAACTGGACGGGAGCGGGATTCAATCCCACTACCAGTTTTACCATCAAGTGCATACAACTATCACTTTGTCTAGCGAAGCTCATGTCAAATGTCGATTTTTTTAAATTTATAAATGTTTGTCATTAAGTGTACATCAATCAGTTTTTTACCTTTAAAGTTCATTAATCAGCTCACGTAGTAATCATGAAATTTGATTATAAGAACTCTTGTTTAGTGTTAAAGTATTAGTATTAGCATAACTAACTCTTAATGTAACAAAGTGCGGTAATCGCGGTTTACCGTTTTTTACCAAAGAGCGGTAAATTTTATCTTCTACTGATGGGAATCGAACCCCACACTGGTTGCATCACGCGCCTGTACTATCTCCAAACGGCCAGCGGAGCTTGACTAAAAAAGAGAAATTTTTAAAATATAAACTATACTTCATACTATGTACGCGAATTAAATCACTTTTTATCGATTATTAACTCTATCAGTAGTATCCGGTCTGATTCGCGATCAGTTGTATAGTTAATATTTTTAAATTTTTTATTTTTTAATATTTTCAAGGGTTCGTGCAAACATTTGTACACTTTTATTATAAATATAAAATGTTTGGGGGTCCCTAAACCATCGGGGGCCCCTAAACCATCGGGGGCCCCTAAACCATCGGGGGCCCCTAAACCGTCGGGGGCCCCTGGCTTTAGCCCGCTCAGCCCCCCCTTAATCCGCCATAGCCCATGCCCCCCCTAACAAGAAGGATTTTTAATTTAAAAAATAAGTAATTCACAAACAATGCATATTGCAATTTAAAAAGATAAACCAAATGAATTCCACCTAAGTAATTTGAACCTAAATTTTTTAAAAACGCTTAAAATCAAGTAAAAAATCATGTTAAGCCTGGTCCCTTCTGGAACTCAGGACGTGTTAGCGCATTTTCGTATTATGTATCAGTACTTATGTTAGATATCAGCATTATGTAGTTATCAGTAATTGTGTTTAGATTTTAGACATATTTTTATTAATTTTCTTGTGTAATGAATATACCTGACATTTTTTTAATTTAAAAGTAATTTCTTTACATTTTAAAAATTTTTATTTTCTCTTTAATCTAACTACAAGTCTCCACAAATGATGACGTAAAACTCTCTAAACTTTTACACATATTCTAATGACGTCAACAAAAAAAAAAAACTAATTCTTTTGCACGCCTTCGCACCACTCTTGAATGCCTGAAAAATGATGTATTCGACTTCCGGCAATGGCGGCCGTTCCCTGCGCCAGTGTTACCTCTCGATTCGCAAAGTTTTTTGGTAGTTTTAACGGGGTTTTTTAACGGATCGAGTAACTGAGTGTTGATGCACAAATGGCAGGTCAGGACATACAAAAAACATATATACATCATGGGTCTAGGACTTATGGATGCTGTGATCAAAGGTGATGACAGACGGACGGACGGACGGACAAAACGGGTGCAATAGCGCATTCGACTTCTCGAAAATGCGCTAAAAATTTAAACAATTTGACAAACATCATTTAGCGAAATTAAAAACAAAGTTCTTAAAATTGGAGAGTTATGAGAGCATTAAACAAAATTAAAGATACTGTTTATTGTCACATTCGCATGTCGACCATGACTGATCTATCTCTGATTCAGAGTTTGGAATTTCACCTCTCTCATGTTCAGCTCGCGCTATCTCGGGAACATGGCGTGAGCGCAAGTGTGTGAACAAAGAAGACGTTGAGTAACTGCGCTCTTAAGCACTACCACGCAAAATTGTGTTGTTACACAACTTACAAACTGCTTTACTATCGTCAAGAACTTTTAATTCAAAGAAATCCCACTCGATTTCTTAATTTCAACCGCCATTTTTACTTGTTTACAGCAGAATACAGGAGGAAAACGAGACACCCTAAACCTCGGAATGAGAATGTGGATTGGAATGGCAGAATGGAATTTTAATGTTAGAATAAGTTATACTAGTGTACGTATGTACTGTACATGTTATTAACCATTACTATATAAATATATTTTCATGTAAACACAAATTAAACACTATTATATATCCATTCATATATATTCCGAGATTTAGAAAACTCGGATGAAAACAATTTCGTTAGTGACGTGAGAGGGGTGTATCTAAAATACGTTCATGATTAAATACCACGTCTAATCTATGGACAGCTGAGTAAGGGTCTAGGAGTTTAGTTTTATCTGTTTTCTTTATTTCGGGTTTTCGAAAGTCTCTAGGTTTTTTTAATTTTAGTTACGATTTCTACGGTCGTGTTTCATCTGAAAACTGTAATTTTTCAAATTCGAATCCGCCGTCGGATTCGAATTTGCTCAAAAAACGTCAAAGTTCAAATGTCGTCGGATTCGAACTTCGTCACATCCCTAATTAGTAATAGTATTATATTATTATACTATTACTAGTATTACACTGACTAACATACTAACAATGGAATCGGAATTGACAAGTATAATAAGTAGGTCTACCTGGTCTATTGACAACTGAATTGATATTGCCATTGCACCTTTGCTGTCTAGTAGTAGTTGACTTGACTCAGACTATCCCTGACAATCTGACCCCCTTGCCTTGGCTTTAGCCTTAACTAGCCCTCGCCGCCTAGCCCCTACGGCTACTAACTAGCCTCCTCCTCCTCCTACTGCTTACTATTACTACTACTACTAAGACTAAAATTAGACTACTTACTACTTCATTAAAAACTATGATTATTACTATTACTAGTATGACTATTAGGGTAATTTCTTATTTTAGCGCAAATTATTTTTCGAGTGGTTTAAAATAAAAAAAATCAACTTAACTTACTATGAAATATATTTTAACATTAAAATATTATATTTTTGTTCCAATTAAACTACTGTTTTATAATTTATACGAAATAAAAAATTGTATATTTCATGCATCTTCTGTGATTTACGGCGCCATTGTTGCATGCCAATGGAGAAATCTTTTTTCTTAAAAGTTATTATTTTTTGTGTTGCCCAGTTGGATATTTTGGTTCATCAAGCTTAGTTGAGAAGGCAGCACTCGCTTAGATAAATAATTTAAAATTTAAAAAATATTTATTAGAAAATTGTATTAAAAATATAATCATATATTTATTTAAATTTTAAAAATAAAACAGTGGAGATGTATTTTTTTGTTAAGTGTTACATTGACATATCCTTAAACAGGATAATACGTCAATGCCATTGCTGCGACGACGGCGCTACACTTAAAAGCTACAAAGCAATTTTTTTTTAAATTGGGGGGTGGGGGTGGACGGACGGAGAGGTCAACTTCTACTGACGTAACTAGTAAAGAAATGGGAGGGGGGATGTCTAAAACCCCGAGACGTCATATACACACTATCTCGTACGAGTGGTTCCCAAACCTTTAAGTTATACCACACCGTTCCATAAAAAATATATAACAGCGCCCCTGAATTTTTTAACACAATTTTTATAAATCGACTCTTCTTTATTTTATGCTCCAGTCTTGTCCTCTTAACCCAGCGGTCTTGTAATTGATAGCAGGGTTCGCCATGCTCCAACTTACGGTATCGCTCAACCGTGGTCATAATCGCTTTTTCTCGTCTTATCGTCAGGGGTTCTACGTTTGCCATAATTTCTACCACAGCGGTGGGTGTGGTACGTAACGCCCCGCAAATGAACCGTAGAGCTTGGTTCTGTACTCGGTCCAGTCCTTCTAGAGCCGTATGGCTCGCAAAGGCCTGGACCGGGAGGCTGTAGTCAATAGCACTTCTCACGCTACCAAGATAGAGAGCTCTTAGTAGTCTTGCGTCTGCACCCCAACTAGTGCTAGCTCGCTTCTTCACCAGGGACAGTTTTGCTGTGGTTTTGGCGCATAATTCACGCACATGTGTATGCATCTGGAGCTTTTGGTCCAGCTTTATTCCCAAGTACGTTGGCGTCCGATCCCAATTTAGCCTCTTTCCGCAGATCTGAAGCACCACCTCTTATTCTTATTACCTCCTTACAGTTTTTCAAAGCTTTTTTTAAGTTAAACGGATAGCACATATAGCATATATTTCAAACCAAACGTTTTCTTTTGATAAATTGTTAGTGAACTAACACTGTAAGGTGGGTAAGACGTCGCCGTGTGGAATCGGGTCTGGCAAAACACCAAGCTATAGAATAACGTAAAAAACTATACTGACAGTGTCATCAGTCAGCTGACATAGACCACTTATATCCCATGAATTCAAGCTTAATAGCTTCCACTTGAGGTGCCTGCGTCGCATCATTTGCATTGCCAAATAGTGATGTACTGATGCGGGCAATACGCAAAGCATGTTTTCAATCCTTAGTGAAAGACGCCTGAGGTGGCTAGGACATGTAAAAAGAATTAGCCCTGGTCGCGTCCCTAGAACCTCCTGTATGGAGAACTGGGATCGGGAAAGAGGAAGACAGGTCGCCAACGTCCGCGATTTAAAGACGTTTGCCAAAGGACATGAAAGCAGCCAGAATACGCATAATTGACTGGGAGTGTAAGGCAATATTGTGACCTACGTTGCGCACATTTGTAAATAAGGGCGTCATAGTAGCCGAGGAGCGAAGGATGGAGTTGAGCGTTTTGATGTGACATCACCAGGGCCGGTCTTATTTCTTTTCAAACCTAGGCACCCGCAAAAGGTCCCATACTTTCATAGGCCCCATACTTTCATAGGCACCGCTTATCTTAGTTTTCTCGTATTATCCTTATTAATTCATTATCCTTACCCAGATTGGGCCCGGGCAATTCACAGCCTTGCAATAGGTCTACCTTGGACGCAATCCCATCCCCCATCGCCAAATATGAGTGAACGCCCCCCCTCAGGTACTTGACGTCATTTATGTTCGGCCCCTAAGTGTCGATATTTAGCAACCATTAAAATTGTCAACAATTTAGAAGAAATACATAACGAGAAAGATATACGTTTGTCATCATCAAATATTTTTTAAAAACTTACCTTCAACAGGCTTAAACTACCCCCCCACCTCGTCACAATTGTGTGAAACCCGTCCCCCAAGGTAATTGGCGTCATCTATGTACAGTGTACAGCCCCATAAGTGTCATTATTTAACAACCATTAAATATTAAAGTTGTCAAGAAAAACATTAAAAAAGATATCTTTATCATTATATTATCAATTTTAAACAACTTACCTTGAACAGGCTTATTTCCCAAGAACTAATTTTATATATTATTTAATAATTAATTGTGGCTGTGAGGAACTCGGAAATTCATTTGGGTAAATTACTTTACCGTCAGGTGACGCCACTGAATCAGAATCAGATTAGTATTTAGCTTACTGCTAACATGAAAATTTAGTTTGGTCTGAGGCCGTGAAATTATCTGGCCAAATGTGGTTAAAACTATAAACAAACAACGATTTCTGCTAGAATTCTGATTTTAAAACCAGTTTTTAAGATCAAAACCCCTTTAAAGTCATCAAAACACATAAAAACCAAATATTTTATCATTAAATACATCTTTTAAATTTTTATTGAATGTGTTTAAATTATTACAAGTAAGAGAGGTTTTTTTTTTTGCTATACAAAAATAATTTGCGCTAAAATAAGAAATTACCACTATTAGCACTATTACTGCATTGTCAATATATTAATATATTCATTATATTATATTGAACGGAGTGTCTACTGCTACGACAAAGTAACGGCAGACAACCCGCACGGATGTGGCTGGTGCTACGACATGTCGTAACGCCAGCAACATCCGACCGGGTTGTCTGCCGTTACGACAAGTTACGACATGTCGTAAACAATTTTCTGTATTTTCAATTATGCTATTACTAATACTTAAATACTGAACTATAGTTCTCATAATGAAATATGATCACTAGATAAGCTTATTAATGAATTTTAAAGGTTTAAAAGAAAATCTAGATTGAGCCATTAAATGAAAAACAGTTATAATTTTAAAAAATTACTCTTTGTCATCAGCTTCGCTAGATCAAGTGATAGTCCGTTTGCTCTGCAATGATATGACACGAGTGATAGCGGGATCGAATCCCGCCGCCATCATGTTTTTTTTTTTTTTTAAATTTCATTTATTATTATTTTTTTTTTAAAACATCATAATGAGTATGCTAATAATTTTTGTTATTATTCTGAAAAGCAGATACGTTGACTAAATCTGTTAAAATAAAAAATATTTAGATTTTAGACTAGTCGTAACACTAGCCAATCCACATATGCTTGGCTAGCGTATTTTAATATATTTATGCGTATACAATTTACAGAAGAGTTTCTTAAGATTTAATTCTTTCCAGTTCCAGGTGTTTATTGCAAAGAGTGACTAAAACTAGTCGTAGCAGAAGTTGCGTATAATGTCGTAGCACTAGTTTCCTGACTAGCGCTACGACATGTCGTAACGCTAGCAACATCCGACCGGATCAACTGCTGTTACGACATGTCGTAGCACTAGTTTCCTGACTAGCGCTACGACATGTCGTAACGCTAGCAACATCCGACCGGGTCGTCTGCCGCTACGACAAAATTGTCGTAGCGCTAGCCACATCCTATATTATATTACTATATTGAATTGCGTATTAATTTAAAATTTTAAAATATCATATTACCTACCATCTATGCCATTAACAAGTGTCTTTCAGATATACCATCATTATTTATCAGTGTGAATGAAGAATAGGAAAATTAATTTAAATTACAGATAGGACGAGATAAAAAGATAAGCGACAATGTTCAGCCTTTTTTTTTTAATAAGAATAAGAGTTTATTTTGCTAAACACAAAACCGGAAACTAACTATGATAAGGTAAAGAACCCGTTTTCTATTTTTTAAAAAGAAAAGACTCAGATTTAGCGGAACAAATGATTAATCCGTTAGGAACACACTATATAGTTTAGTGTGGTAGTTCATACTTTTTTTCTTATAATCCTCCCATAACACTTGATCTATAACTATTTGCTTAAAAAAATATTGTATGCTTGTTTATCATACAACGTTAAAACAAACCAAAAATAGCTAATTTCAAGCAAAAAAGAAAGACAGAAACAATAGTGTTAATAGTATTTATTTATATATAATATATTTTTAATTTACTAGAAATAAGGACAAGCACAAGACGTGAGCAAATAACCAAGACGAATGACCCCCATTAGGGTCGACCAATCATGGTTTATGGTTGGCAAGCGAGGGTGTTGCATGGTGGGGTCATGTAGCAAAACCGCAGTGTGCATGTCTCGAGACCAAAAATACGTCGACATTCGCTACTATGTAGCCATCTTTGACAACTGTGCGCCACGTAGATCGGTGTTCTGCTTTACATTCTCTGTCACTTGAGTTTATTCTGGCTGCTTTCATGTCTCTCTGGCAGACATCTTTAAATCGGAGACGTGGTCGACCTGTTTACCTGTTTTTCTATGCCAGTTATCTGTATTGATGCCTGTTGTCCATATGGGAGGTCCATGGGGATAAGACCCGGGCTCGTTCTTTTTACATGCCCTAACCATATTAGACGTCTTTCACTAAGGATTGAGAACATGTTTTGGATATTGGCACGCATCAGAACCTCACTATTTGGCACTTGTCGTGCCATTTAATGCCAAGGATGTGACGCAGGCACTTAAGAGGAAGCTATTAAGCTTGCGCTCATGGGATGTAAAAGTGGTCCATGTCTAGCTCCTGTATAGCCGCGTACTAATGACGCAAGCTCCTTAGACGAACAGTTTGTTTTTCTCTGTTAGTCTGGTATTTTGCCAAACCCATGTGGCATCTGCCTTGCCAATTCTACTGTTTATTTCGTCCTCGATGGACAGTGAGTAGAAACCTTGGACCCAGGTGAAGCTGTTTACATCCTCCAAATTTTCATTGTCGATATTAAGGGTAGAAGGAGAAAATGTGTCTTGGGCCAAGATTTTTTTCTTTTTCAAGCTGATTTGCAGACCGAATTCTTTGCAGGCTTTGGAGAAGCTTGACAAGAGTTGTTACAAACCCATTTCTGTGTGTGCTATCAGTGCCCCATCGTCGGCAAAAAGTAGCTCGCGAATAAGGACATCTGTCGATTTGGTTTGGGCTCGGAAGCGAGCAGTGTTGAAAAGTCCTCCATCACTGCTATCCTTGAATGCGTGTCGAAGCAATGCAGAGGAGAATATTATGAACAGTTTTGGTGAGAGTACACATCTTTGTTTAACTCCGCTGCTGACTGGAAAGGCTTCTGGCGTAGCTTGATTGAACTGCACTGTGCCCTGCATATTCTCATGGAACTGTCTGATAAGGGCAAGTAGGTGTGTGTGCGGGGGGGGGGGGCAGACAACTTTTTCAAGGATTTGAAATAGCCCGCTGCGACTGACTAAATCAAAGGCTTTCGTAAGATCCTCAAGGCAATGTATAGTGGCATCTGCTGCTTAGCATTTTTCCTGTAGCTGCCGCATGTAGAACACCATGTATATGGGAGACCGACCAGCTAAAAAACCACAATGATAATGAGATTCTGGATAAACTCGGGAGGTTAAACTCTGTAATCGTGTTAGTATGACACGGGCAGAAGCCTTTCCTACTACACTAAGAAGAATTTTGCCGCAATAGTTATTGCAGTTACTTTTATCACTCTTGTTATTTTGTAGTGTCACTAAATTTGCATCCTTAAGGTCCTGGGGGGATGTATCCCTGTTCCCCGCTGAGGGACACAATTAAAATAAATATAATAAAATAAATCAGCACGTTAAAAATTTACATAGGCTATTATTGCTCTCCATACCATTCCCACCTCCTTTAATAACAGAAGTCAGCTAAACGAAAAACACCCCCACCCCAGTGGCGTCGTGAGGGAGGCGGGGGGGGGGGCGGGCCGTCCCGGGTGACACCATCAGGGGCGTGACACCAAAGCCAAAAAATTTACTGTTCGATTTTATGTTAGAAAAACAAAGAATACACATTACTTTCAACTAGAAAGAAAGTAAGAAATACAATGATATACAGTAATCTCAGAGATTTAAATTTTAAAAAAATCATTTAACTTGCAATTATAAAAAAATTCCATCACACAAACAACATTAAAACGTATAAGAAAATAAAGAAACAGTCGCAGCAGAGAGATCTTTAGAAAGGTTGGACTTAAAGCTATTTAAGCTTTAACACACTAACAGCATGAATGAATCCCACCTCACTATATTCTCCACCTTAGTGGGGTGGGGGGAGTACAATTTTTCTCAAGTTTTCTTTGTTGTTTTCTAAGAAGGAAAATTTGAATTCAATGTCTTTGAATCAATATTTAGTTATATTTATTAAAGACGTGCAAGCATGGATATGCATGTTTGTATATAAATAGTTCCCCGGTTACGACGGTCCCATCCCTACTTAGCTGTTTCATGGTTACAAACGAGCCAACATAAAGAATAATATTACGCGTTATTCTTTATTTTTTAATGTTTTTTTCAACGTTTGTTTTTCATGGGGTAACGAATTAAATTGTTTTCTCTATCTGAAATAAAAAAGTTATAAAAATATTTATTATTATTTCAACCTACAACTTAAGTTTGGGATTTTTTTCATGGCGCAGTTTTCAATCAAGTCAGTAAAGCTAAATAAGCTTATAAGTTCCTTTTCAATAGTCATTAGAGAGAGCATATTCTGTCATGGTTGTCCAATACGAATTCTAACTCATTTTTGTATTCATTTCAACTTTGAAATGGATCGCTCTCTGCTGCAGTTTGAAGTCATCATTGAGAGATACATTTGAAGTGCGATGCTACATTTGTAAATAACTGAAATTTAGCTCAAAAGCAGCAAAATTTATGTTAAGATCTGTGCACTTGTTTTGAGTTTCGTATTGTGCTACTTCCTTTTCCTTACCCTAAGCCTGGGGCTGGACAATAAGTTTTTTAAGAGTTCTGAAAATTGTACTAATTGTGAAGGTAAGTAGTCTTCGAAATCACTTTAACTTTAATATTCTTCATTAACTTGGCTGCTGCCCATCGAATGGCGTCATTGCTGAGCTCAGAATGGATGTCTTTATATTCGCTTAATGGATGATGTGGGGCTTCAAAAAGTTTGTCAATGATTACCATAAATACCATTTTTGTGATATCAAACTGACACTTTCTCTTCTTTGATAGTATTGTCGATTATTTATACCCTGTTTTCCCCACGGACTAGTCCTTTCTTTTGTCTTCATATGAATCAAATTAAAAATGCTGTCTTTTAACAAATTCAATGAGAGACTTCAAATACTTTGCTGAAATCAAAGATATCCTCGGCTCTTGAAGGGATAATTTTGTTTTCTGAAATCTCTCTAAAATTGTTTCCCAAATTCAACATAGCAACTTTAATTTGTTTAAGTTCCTTCCGAAATCTTTCTGCTGATTTTCGTTTGTTGCTACTTCTTTCAGTTCCGCAATATTTGTGAGAGACGTGTTTTGTTGTTGTATTGACATGGTATGAACGTGCGAGTTGACTGAGTATGAAACACGTGCTTTGTGCTGTGAACGGAAAATAGTGTGTGGTCGTGAAGGGAGAGGATGGATGGCTATTAATGTAAGGTTCGCTATGTAACAGAGGTGGATTATAAGATTCATTAAAGATACTTGTTACCCAGACCACAAGGAGTTGAAGTCGTATTTCTTGACTTGCAAGTTCTTTTACAATATTCTCATAGTATGAGTTATAAACACACTTTACAGCAGGGACGGCTTTAGGCATAAGCAAACCGGCAACCACCTATGGCCTCCGGTTAGTCTCATTATTAATGGGGGCCTCGCACAAGAATGTTTCAATATTTATTTTATAATTTTCTGTTACATTTTAAGCCCCCAAATTCACTTCGATTAGGGCCTCCAATTCCCTTAGGCCGGCCCTGCTTACATCATTATGTCGGGCTGACCATCTTGTGTCAAACAAGGCTTTGTTAACTTGTATCACTTTTATGTGTTTTGGAAGTATCTGTCGACGATGAGTAGAAGCAACAAGCCAGGTATAAAAATATTGCAGAAGACAACTGCTCCACGTTTCCCAACCAAGTGAAGGGAATGAGCTGTACACGGTACAAAATGAGCAGCACTGCACTTCTTATAAAGATTAGCTCAGACTCTGTTATACTTCCTACTTATAACTGCAGCATTGACTTATAACTTTCTAAGGCATTTTCAGGGATTCATACAAACATTGGGCCATCTTTATTATACATTATGATAACATTTAAATTATTGGGGGCCCCTGGCTTTAGCCCGCCCAGCCCCCTCCCTTTAATTCAACCATAGGAGGAGGGGTCAAGCATCTGTGACGATGTGTGACTAGGGGGCGGTGTGTTTAAAAATGTGACGTCACATCAAAGAAAAAACCCGCAACTTTAAATAAAAGTCCCCTTAAATATTTGATTGTTTACAATTTATTTAATTACGTTTTCAATGGCTCCCATGCGTGTTACGATAATAGAGTGCATACTTACACTAAATACATATTTAAATGACAAAATACGTATTTGCAACATGCTAATTTTTATTGAGAAAATTATGGCTTGGGAGAGGGGTGTCTAAGCTTTGTGACGTCACAGAAGAACAAGGGGTTGGGGTTTACTTTTTGTGACAAAGTATGACATGGGTGAAAAAAATTAAGGGGGGGGTTGAAAATTGGTATCCTCACGTGACGTCATTTATGGACGTCCCCCTTTAAATCATGAAGGGGTGACACCATAAGCTACCGCCCCGGGTGACACCAACCCTAGCGACGCCCCTGCCCCACCCCCCACACACACACATACCTTCATCGTCTTAGCCCTGGGCAAGGTCCTTAATAGTTAATCTTATAGTTATAGCAATGGATTCACTAAGCTTTAAGTTATTGAGTCTGTATCATGTCTTTGTACTAAATATTATTTTTAAAAAATAAATATTAGATGGGGCTAGAAAGATAAGAAGGGGGTAAAAACACCCTTAAAGGCATTGTGCCTATTTCAGTAGACGAATGTCTTCAAATTATCTATTTTTAATTCAAATCGATGTGTCGTTCACATTCACATACCCAGTGATAAAATATTTTTTAAAAAATAAATAAATAAATGAAGCTTTAACTTATAGTTGATTTTATCAATAGCGTTGTTTTGAATTAAAAGAATTGAATATTTTTAAATTAAAAAATAAATAAATCAATCGTATCTTATCATCTATTACAGAAGCTCCTTCAATACAAAAGATGATTGCGTTCTAAGCGTATCAATTGTTTATGACAAGTCTTACATTTTTATTAAAGTTAACGTTTGAAATGTTGATTGAATGTTGATTTTCCTGGTTTGATCAGGCAATCCATTCCACATACAAATTCTAAACGGGAAGAACCAGAATTTGTGTGTTTGTTTTTGCACACGGAATAAGAAAAGTAATTTATCAATATGTCTATATGAGGTTTTTATTATCTTTATGTTGTATTTCCAATATATAATCAATTGCTTTATGTATAATTACTACACATCCTTAACTCGTCGTTCTTCTATTCTCTAGTGACTAGTGTTTCTGGGTTTACTGATTTAACTAAGTAGATGGATAACATGCAGACAGTGTATGAGTGAGCCTGACAAAACGTCACAAAAGAGAGGACATTTTGGCAAAGAGTCTTCGGGAAAAAAAGTACACACGGAAATAAAACGAACATAAAGAAATTTATCAATAAGCCTGATTGCAGTCACACCAGGGGCGGATTAAGACTGCACGGGGCCCCGGGCTGCAATCAAATGGGGGCCCTATCCTGCCAGCGTCCCTTAAAATGATTGTTTACAGCTAATATAAGACTGTATAACTAAATATTAATAATGAAAAAAAAACGAACACGAAGAAGTACCTGTTTGAAGTGCTCGCCGGTATGTTACAATTGAGTGTGAAAACAAAAACTTTCTATCCACTGCTGGGAGTCGAACCCGGTACCGCTTGCATCACGAGCCATTACTCTCTCCACACGGCCAGCGGAGCTAGTCACTTTGGAGAAATTTTAAAAAATATAAACAATAATTTAAACTATGTTCTCTAAGGGAGGCAACTAAATCCAGTTGTAGAGATAATATTTATTAATTTATTTTATTTATTATATTTCCAAGGGTTCGTGCAAACATTTGTACACTTTTATTATAAAATATAAAAAGTTTGGGGGCCCCCAAACCGTCGGGGGCCCCTGGCTTTAGCCCGTTCAGCCCCCCCCCCNTATATATATATATATATATATATATATATTGGATATATTCATGGGTATCGAATTAATGCACCCAGTCCCCAGTGCAGGAAACGTTTCTCTTTAACAGTGGGTCTTAACAAGTATGAAAGCACCCGATTTGTTCTGAAATACCTAGAACATTTAATTAATGCGTTTGCTAGGTTTGCTCCAGATCTTTTTTAAGTAGCAGTTACGGTTATTTAAAAAAAATATGCCTGAGTTTGTATTTAGAAATTATAACGAGACTGAGATAATTCACACACACTTGTGCTTGGGTGCATTATCATAGTCAGTTAGTGCGTCACCCACTTTCTCAAAAGTTAACAAAACAAAAGAATTGGAAGAAATAAAAGCTACACAGCCAAAACTATTAAAAGCGATTTTTATTTAAAAACTTTATTAGGCATTCAATATTACCTTTTCTTTATCGTCGTGGGGGTGAATTAACAGGATTGTGGTGAGCAGCGATGAAGCATCGCTTAAGAATTCATATCCTCTCTAAGTCTTCTTCTTCTTCTTTGTTCTCAACTTTGAATAATGAGTTTTTCGTGCCACGAGTTTTGCGCCAATTGGCCCGTGGTCTCCGACTTCAGCCTGCTGTATTTTCTGGATTTGCTTCCACAACCTTTGGTCAGCCAAGACCATCTGCAAGGCAGCACTTGTTTTTTGGCAAGTGATGCAGCGTTCGCATGCCGCGGCTAAGGGTTCCATGCATTACCCCGCCGCTTTTCGCCCATTTGGAGCTGGGTGGAACTCGGGGACGCCCTAGGCCCCGGGAACAAATCCATGGCTTCCCATGGATTCGAGCTCGTGACCATCGGAGCGCCAGTCGAGCGCGCTTGCCACTCGACCACCGCGGCCCCCTCCTCTCTAAGTAAGACCAAGCATCCCTGCAGCTTAACTCGACCAGAGCCATTTTTCAGACCTCACATTCCTGTAACTCACTGATTCTCAATGTAATTGAAAATTATATATCTATTAATTACATGCATATAATATAATTATTTTAATATGTGCTTTACCGCCTACAATTCTACCCTTTATGTGACGTCATACAAATTAACTGCATGTAAATTGACATTCAAATGTGACCCCGCCCCAAGATGCTTGTTTCTGTATTGTGTGAACAATTCGTAACGTAGGGCGTGTTATGAGGTTGGGGTCCCAATGAAGTGTGTATATACGAACATTAAGGCAAGTTACTAACATTTGATAATCAATTTTGCTCGAAATAGCTTAGGGTCCCATCAAGTCTCAATCCGGCCCTGCTTATGATGAGGTGCTTTTAAGGGACTTCTGACCTTTTTCAGCACTTTTACTATTATTATTTCTTTGACATTGGATACATTTTCAGCCTAATGAAGATAATTATTATTGTGAAACGGGGCTGCAAACAATTTTTTCATCCCCAACCCTTTCAGATTACGAGCCTTAATTAATGCAAATGGGATATAAGTTAATGCCAAAAGTTTTAATTTAAGCCGTGTTATATTTTAAAAACGCATGAAGTATGGCGGTATGGGAATAAAACTAAATGATTAGAAATTGAATTGATTAACTACTATCAACTATCATTATGTGTAGGCCTAGCTAAGGACAATGTGACATTAAAATTGTACAGACAAGTTTTTTTAAAATACATTTAATTTACACTGCATAAAAAATAAGAAAAAGACCAAAATAAAGAAAAGAATCCGGAGCGGCATTGGTCCAAAACTAGATAGATATTTAAGTTATACCACTTGTCGAGTACGAGTATGAGTATCGAGATCTAGTTGCAAAAATTACTCTAAACTGTATACTGCACTAATTTATTTTGCTTTATTTTATACATGATGCAGCTATTCATTAATAATCAATATATGTCAAAAAAGTTTTATAAGTAATTTAATTTTATCTAACTCATTACTATATTCGCCTTAGATAACACCTGATAACTGTTCCCTCATTTGACATTTACTTCATTTAGATACACATTCAGCGGAGCGGAGAGTATCCGAAGTCGGAACCACTGTTTCCCATCAAGCAGGCTCAGTAACAGCAGACGTGGCGAAGCACTATGTGTGGTTCCCTGTAAGACTGTTTCTTGTTATTGTGTTCGTTAATGGAATCAGTGTGTTAGGAGCTTAATTTCTAGAAGGATATATCGCGGATACCTAGCATAGTAAGTGGGTTGAACAATCAATCAAATTTTTTTTTAAAAAGTGTAAGCAAAGTATTAGTAACGATCTTTTTTCCATATTAGATCAGAAATTGTCTTTAAAAATCGGCTCTGACGGGGACACAGTCAGAAGATGCAAGATGCCGCACTGTTCGAAAAATCCTCTACCAAACAACTGGCAAACAGCCAATTTAGTAATGTATCAATTACTAATGGGAAATCAAACGATCACTCAAGTGGCAATCATTCAACAAAAACGGATATAGAGCAAATACACGAAAGTGGCAGTTGCAATAGCTTAGGCTTAAGCGAGCATCTAAAGAGTAACAGCATGAATTCAAGTGTCCATATGGTAGCTAATGATACAACGCAGACTGGAGCCACATCACATCATTCGGGTCCTTTGACTTGGTCGGCTGCTTCTACTTCAGCATCAACACTAACACCAGAAGAAACATATGTTCATGGTATTACATCTTTGAATAATAGTGCTGTAACATTTCAACAATTTTCTTCACTGTCTATGAATTCATCAACAGGTATATACAATTCAAATGTTGCTTTTCCACCAGCCCAAGCAGCAATTTTGGCTCAGCATGGAAGAAGAGCCATTACTGGCCACAGTGGTGTTAATAATATCCCAAGACAACAGACCAATCTTATGGTTAATACTTGTAGCAATCCTAAAATTTTGCCAAACTGGAATAATTCTCATCATGCATCGTGGTCTACTCAACCTTCACAAGCAACTCTCTACCCTCCTTGGAATGTACAACAACGGAGATCTGTACCAAATATGAGTGCCCTTGCACCAGCTGTAGTGAAAAAACAAAGTATTCAACAGCAATTACAACACTCATCCTTTATAGTACCATCCAAATTCAGAAGAAGTACCTCCTTTCCTGGTCAAATCCAGGCCTCAGTTGGTGTTAAAAGCCCATATGATTTTACAACTTTTGATGATGTTGTGACTTATCAGGTAAATTTTAAAATTAATGTTATGATTAGTCAGGCATACTGTTACATCTTGTCTTACTTGTACTCTAAAGCTCACAGTCTGCCAAATTATTTGAAAGTAAAATTTTTATACTAGGCCTAAACATAAATTTTGTTTATTGATAGTTGAACTTAGTTTATTCAAAGTGTAAAATCGTCTATACAAAAATAAGACAGAATTATTTATTTACAGTCAAGGCCTGAAACTTGATATAATCATGATAATTTCAAAATGAATGAATTATAATTTTAAAAAACTGCACATTTTAATTAAGCTACCATTGTTTTTAAATGTTAATCTTTAGTCTTAGTTTTAGTTCTTTGATTAAAAAGAAATATAAGTTTAGCATATTTGGTACAGATTCTTTTATTCGGTCATTGTCATAGCTAGAATGACTAACATACAAAAAGTTATATAGTTGTTCCATCATGATTAGAAAGAAGCTCATGTCATGTCATGATGAGCAATAATTTATTTTTAAAAGATCCAAATCAAATCTCTTGTTCCCTTTCATTTCATGGTACCCACAAATATTTTTTAATCATATCTATTGGTTGGTTCAATAAATTCAATTTGCCATATTACTAATTACCTTGTTCATTATAATTATAAGGTCATTTGTGATTACTTAAACAAAGAAACACTCAGAATTTAGGGTTTTAGTGAAGGCTTCATATAAATAATTATAAAATATCTTGCCTTATCAATCAATCTAAATGTTTTGCCTTTTGTGTGTGTGTGTGTGCAAATTAATCTGTCACAACTATCTCTTTATACTTTATGTTTGTGTACTTCCTAATTTTAAATACTTCTTTAGGCTTAAATAGTTTTTTTTTTAAATTTCTGGAAAAGAAAAGTTAATGTTCGTCAAGTGTTACATGACTACTGTGGCTCGCTCTACTATTTACTAAAATTGTATTATTAATTTTTTTCATGTAGAATTCTAGGCATTTGACAATATAGCTTTCATTTATTTCAGAAACTTAATAGTGGTTTAATATATTGTAACAGATCATGGACATTAAATAATACTCATTTAATTTGCATTTATCAGAGCTCCTCTGGGCAATATGATTCAATGAAATTCCCAACTCTTGAAAATCAGCTTCTGGATATAATGAAACATTCATCTATGGAAGGGATACAAATGCGAGGAGATAATTTGAAAGGTATGATAATAGAAAATAGGTTACCCAACACACCCTGTATGTTTGGATAATCAACATTCTACTTTATTAATTGAACAAATTTATAATGGACAAAAATAAAAATGTGAAATGTTTTATTCTTGGCAATAATTTTTGTTAAAAGTCTGTTAATATTACTTTTGAGCACAGATAAGCTTGTATGTTTCTTTAGGATCATTTACAGTTAATAATTTAATAATAGATTACATACATTTTCTTGTTTTAACAATTTTGTGATTTCATGTTACTCCAACTTAAGGTTGGATTTTTTTTTTCATTTGTGAACATTGTTAGTTTAATTTAGGGATCTTGCATAGTTAAGAAAATAAAAGAAATGGTTGTCAATTAGAGAAAGGGAGAACTAAGAATTGTGTAATTTTTTAGGAATAAAACATGCTGATTTGAGGAATTGAAAATCAAGTGCTAAAAATAGTTAACAAGGTTGTTAACTGGTTAGCTGTAACTTTAAAATAGTCTGTTTTAGCTTATTACCTGAAGCTTATTTTTGTGTGTGATCTTATAAGCTGTTTTACAGTAAGTTTATCATCAGTTAAGATGCAAGGCGGTGTGCGAGAGTGAAAACATGAGCGACAATGATATTGAAGCACCTTCTTAATAATCCTGTATACATGTATATTAAATTTTTTATTAACAATAAGAGTTCAAATTTTATCTTGGTTAGTTGATAGGCACTTGGGTATCGACCGGCAATGGCAATAGTCTACCCACTTATACTAGTTGGCTAATGAAAATTTAAAGAAAAAAAAATTCTGAATTCAGAAGCTTAGCACAAAAGTTAGAGTAGCTGCAGTATGTCAACTCGGCTTTGATATAAACAAAGGACAACACAGCGAGGGTTACTATTACTATTGCTAGAATCTCTTGCTAGCCAGTTAACAGGTTCTCAAATTAGTGTGGTCTTAAAGTAACAGTTTTCCTAAATACTTGCACATAAAACCAGTTGAATTAAAAAAACAAAATTGATATCGTATATCATGTTTTAAATTTTTAAAATTTGGTGTGCTTTGGAAGAGCAAGTATAGCCAAAACCCTATATTTTAACATGAGAAGTTGAGGGTTGTGCTCATTCGCTGAAAAATACAGTAATTTCTCTAGTTAATGATTGATAAAATAATATGGCATTTAAAAAAATCCTATATTAATATTATTATCACTGTCTACTCTTTGGCCTCATGATTATTATTATTATTATTATTATTATATTAATATTTTGTGTGTGTGGTGAATTTGCATAGTTGACGGTTAGAAAGGTTACTATGATGCCACTAACAGATGAGTCATGGCTAAATTTGTTGCATTCTCTTGTGGGTTTTAAAAAACAAGGAAAAATACATTGCCAACGGATGGTCAATTGGTCTTTTTTTAGAATGGTGATTTGGACCTCAAAAATAACAAATTAAACGGTCATAACCTTAAAGAATAGCATTATTTATATATTCGGTAATTAAAATTTTTTCAGCTAAAATGCCTTTTGTTATTGAGGATTCTTCAATTGATGACAGTTCACTTGATCAGACAGTGCCTAATTTAACAGGGACACCCAGGTCTTCTCCCAGCTCTCAAGGCTTGGATAGGATAGAACGGTTTTCAAGGAAAGTTTTTGTGGGTGGACTACCACCAGACATTGATGAAGGTATTTCTTCAAAAGATTACAATTTTAATGCCTTTGTTAATAACAATTATGTTTTACATATATTCCTAGTATAAATTTACTTCATCAAAAATTAAATTGAAACTAAATACATGTTATATATACATCTTTTATAAAGTATTTATTAAATACTTATAATATAATTTCAGAGGAAATAACAACAGCTTTCAGAAGATTTGGTGCCCTTGTTGTTGACTGGCCACACAAAGCAGAATCAAAGTCTTATTTTCCACCAAAAGGTTTAAATTTAAAAAACAAATGTTTCAATCATATTTCACATACGTGATAATCAATTTTCATTATATCAATATATCATTATATTTTTTAATTATAATAATAAAAACCATAGGTCGGTTATATCAAGCTTCTTGAATCTCTTAAATCAATATTTTATTTTTCAGGCTATTGCTTCCTGATATTTCAAGATGAGTTGTCTGTGCAAAGTTTAATTGAATCATGTTTAATGGATGATGACAAATTGTACTGGTGTGTGTCAAGCCCTACAATGAAGGATAAACCGGTATGTAGACATTAATTTTTTTCATCCCATCTGCATAAATTCATAATTTTTGTTGAAACCCTTTTTTAGCCATCAGGTTATATGTTATTTACAACTTTATCTTCCTCTATTCCTCACATGTAATGAAGAGTTTGTAACATGATTGCCAATAACTATACAGCATTCCTCTATTGCCATAATATGAAGGCAATGAATAATTATTATAAATAACTACACGTAACCCGTGGCATAGCAGACCCTAGAGACTTGCCAAAAGATAGTGCAAAGTAAGGGGGTAAAGAACGGACACAAGAATAAATCAGAACAACACAAGTAAACGTCGGTGGGGGGTGGGACCACCAAGGCATTGTTTGTTTCTCAAGACATGAGCACTACGGTTAGCTACCTGTTTCACCCCCCCCTCCTGCACCAACCTAGTTTGCCATCTATAAACTGTGATTGGCCCACTCTAGCGAGGGTCATTCGCCATGCATATCTACACTCGTCTTGTGCTTGTTTTGGTGAATTATACATATGTAGATACAGTCAGGTCCCGTTAAGATCCACACGGTAGTCTGGGTCCAGTTTTATCCATTTGCGACTTAAGTGAACTGCAAGTTACAGCAGTATGTGTGATTGGGCGATAATAACAGTTTGGAATGTATTTATTATTAACACTAAGTTAAATAAGCTTCTTATTAGGGTTGTTAGCGGTTAACCGGTTAATCGGTTAGCCGGTCCTCAGACTAGGACCGGTCATCTTTATTCAGGACCGCGTAACAAAAATAAGAAAACAAATTAGTGGAAACGTAGTGAAAAAAACAAAAAAAGCCATAACGCGCCTCTCCCTCTCGCTTTGTCACAGTGAGTAAAAGTGATACCACGATCCAGCTGACAAGTAGGCTGGCATTCAAGTAAGCGTGGGTACATGACGCGTCATAGCCTTGCTTCACTAAAGTTCACAACTAATAGTACTAGCTACAGCTAAGGAATGATTTTTTTAAAAAAATTAAATTTGCTTAGTTGTCGAGGCGCTGTGACTGTACGAGGCTAACACAGTGCGCGTTTGATGTCAACAACGTCAAGGTGATCTCAACAACGGTCAAGGCTGATGCTGTTTCTATTAATTATAGTCTGTGTCTTATAAAGTATAAAGACAAAGAAAGCTATAAAAGCATATGACCCCGTGACCTATCGTTATTTTCTGATCACCGGTTTATAGTCTGTTTCAGGCATTCAAAAAACTTATCGGCGCACGCTGCTTAGTGAAGTATATGTACCTATATTACGATAGGTATTTGAAATACGTAGCAAAGATACCGGGTGATTAATCGGCCCACAAATTTGAGTTCGGTCTTTTAGTGACAGTTTTCCTGCTAGTCAAAGGTATTTGATTACCACATTAATAGTTCGGCGAGTGTGGCTCAAACCCTGTTTGAACAGAAAAAAACGCAAAATTCAATTATTCTGGCGAGTTGGCGATTGAAAAATAATGTTTTTTTAAAATAAATTCCATTTTATCATCATTGTGTACTCCGTAGCTTTATAGTTTTATTATTATTATTAATTTTAAAACGCGATTTGACTGAGCCGACCGGCATCACACACAAGAGAGGTAAACATGACGTCACAACGGACGGGGCGAGGCGTTGGTTTTTTAAACTAATGAAAAATGCCTCGCTAACTTTAACGAACGATTGAACTGGTCCTCATATTTAGACCGATGAACTACGAGTCCTCAAAATAAGATATTAAAAAAGACAATTAACCATCACTGTTTAATTAATTCTTTGGAATTTTTTTTTTTTTTAAATGCGTTGAATTGAGGGCAATGCGGAAAGAGCTGAACGCAAGGGGGGAAGCGGGCTTTGATGCCATCAGACGACGCCAGGCGACAACATTCTCTTGCTAGTTCTCAAAACATAAGGGATGTAAGGACGAGCAGTTAACCGATTAACCAGTCTTTTTTTGAGCGGTTAGCCGGTCCTCATAAACGAGCGGTCTTAACAACCTTACTTCTTATCTCTTCATTTATTAGGTACATTACAAAAAAATCCTTATTTATTATGAATATTATTTAAATAGATCATTGCATGTAATTAAAACTATCTTTTGAAAGATTTATACATTTTAATTTTGTTTAAATTGGCAAACAATTATGTAGTAATAAACGATTATTTTCTAAAAAGACCCTGGAAAACTTAAATCACGGAACAAAAAACAACATTTAACAAATTTCATTTAAAACGCCAACAAAAATGTAGCCATGTATTTAAATTTTTTTTTTTATGCAATTTACTTTTAACATTGTTGACAGAATTATAAAGATAAGAATACTAATTTAAACAAAATTATGTGTAAACAAAGTATTTTCACATTTAGACTCTTGTTTTTTTTAGTTGGAAACATGTTATATATATCGGTGTAACTTTTTGTACCAAAATTGTTTGGATAAAAACAGAAAATTAAACTTAGAGGCTGTGAAGTAAAATAATGTGTGCTTTTTATCTCAAAAGGTTTGATTAATTATTTTGGCAATCAGTTGCTAAAAGGGGTTAAAAATGAAATACCTGGAAATTGTTCATAGCAATAATATTCATTTTTTTGCATATCATTTGAAGAACTCAAAATGTTTGATCTTAATCTGACTAACTTAAAAAAGATTTTTTTTAATGCATTAAAAGGGAATAATAGTTTTTAAAAAAAAAAACGATTTATCATCCCTACACATGTAACAACAATTACAGATTATTATCAATTTATGTGATTTCAATTATTTTGCATTTGAGGTGATTTCAATTATTTTGGACAAAAGAAAACTTAAAAGCAACAATTTAAATATTTAGCACTCAATCAAACCTTTTTTTATAATTAAATTTTAACTTTTTTTCTTCTGGCTCCTCATCTAGAGGAATAGCAAGTATGAAAATATGTTTAATCCGGAGCCATTGGTTGTATTATATTGCATTTTGTGTTAAATTACTACATTGGAGTACCTGTAGCATCATCAGTAAGTGTAATCCTCCTAAAGATGGAGTAAGTTCCTCTTTTGAATCAGATTGACAATTACTTAGCATCAGATATTCCAAGTGAGGACATTTTTTCAACACTCCTGAAAAAGGTTTTACCGCTTACCAACTATATCTTCATAAAGGCCCAAAAAGTTATCCTATAATAATATTTTTGTGCACCCATTTAATTAAGTATGAACTCATTCATGCCTGAATTGTTTGCATTGAAATTATGTTTGCCTCATTAACAATTGCCTAAAAGCATCACCAGTTTTACTTCTTTTTGCAAAAAAAAAAAAATATTAAAAAAAAAATATTGCCATTTAAACATTTTAAAATAAGAAACACATTGCTATTACAGACCACTAAAATAAACCCTCATAATGTCAACTTCATATTCTTTAATGCGCCACATTTTACCTGGCTTTTGATTAATTCAGTTTATATAAGAAAAAGTAAATTATCAATTCTTTTTTGCATGGTCTCTTTAAAAAAAATGTAAATAATGTCACAATTTAAATCAATCCTTTTTCTGGCATAAGGGTGTTTCCCCAAAATCCGTTGCTGCCCAGTCCCTCATGAAGGTCCAAGAAAAAATTACAATTCCTCTTTTAACTATGTATCAACTATCTTTTGATGGAAAGTTTAGAAGTAAAAGAACCTGTTTTTGCTATAAATAATTGGTATATTTTACACAAATGTCAACCAAATTCAGTGCAATATTATAAGTTAAAAATAATTTTTTAGGGAGAAATTTATTTAATAAGTTTTTAACTTATATTTTAGAGTATCTTTGCTCTTTTATAACCAATGCATATATATTTAATTGTGCCACAATCCAATTAATAATATTATGAATAAGACCCAAATTATTATTTATATATATACTCATTCTAAAGCTGACCTTTTTTTTTGACAAAATCTAGGGAAAAATGTTGGGGGGGGGGGGGGGTCAGCTTATCGTAGGTCATAGGTGATTTTTGCATGTACAATTATTGAATTTCAGTGTTGTGAGGGAGTAAAGTGGAGGAGGGAAGGTGTATACTGTCATGGGCTTGTGTCGATATGTCAAAGTTTGAATCAAAGCAAGTTGGATTCCTTTCATATGAAACATCAGACACCGCCTTTCTTTTATGTCAAGCCCTCTAGCCGGTATTGCTGCCCTCCTCACCTTCTCCATATGAACATTGTCCTTGATTAATCTGCGCCTATTAACACCATTTTCCCTAACTGGAAAACTCCGTAAGTCGAATTTTTTCCCCGGTCCCTTGATTTTTCAAAAGCATGCTGTGACTCTTTTTTAAATAGAAAAAATTTACTTCCTCCATCCCACTGTGGAGGAGGGGAGGGAAGGTGTCTCTTCTCATGGGCTTGTGTTGGGACTCTACTGTCAAGCCTTCTAGCCAGTATGGCTGTTTCCCCACCATCCCATTCAATATCAACACTGTCATTTTTCCCTAACTTAAAAACTCGATGTCGAATTTTTTTCCAAGTCCTTTTGAGTTCGACTTGGGAGAGGTCCGACTTTAGTTTTGTCTATTTTTTTAAATGTGTACCATTTTGTTTATGCTGTCCTAATATTTTTGGGGGGTCGGCTTGCGAATGGGCTACACACTTTTTATACTATTCTCTTCCAAAAGTGTGTGTGGGGGGGGGGGTCAGTTTATGAACGAACGGGCTATAGAATGAGCATATATGGTAAACACTTTGAATGTTACTTACTATTGTTTTGCTTTGCAAGTCAAATAAATAACTACATTTCAAAAATTACAAATTAAAAAAATTCATTTTAAAGAAAAAACAAAATAAATTTATTTCTAGTGTTTGAAGTTTAGGCTTAGAACTGTTTCACAGAAGCCTTTGTCAAAATTTTGTCCCCCTGGATAATAAAAACTTCTGAATCGTAAGTTTTGGACAATCATCTAAAAAATCATGACTTTACCCTGTGAGTATAAAAGATGAAATAGTATGATAGACTATTGAGGTCAGAATTATATAAGTACTTATATATAATTTATTTTGTTTTCAGGTCCAGATTCGCCCATGGAGCCTTAGTGACTCAGATTTTGTCATGGATGGTTCACAACCTTTAGATCCACGGAAAACAATATTTGTAGGTGGAGTCCCCCGACCATTAAGAGCAGGTATTCATTTATCTGTAAGGTTGTTATACCTGAATTTGTGATGTTAAAAAGAAGTTTATATTTTTGAATAGTTTCAAAGTCAGTCAAATAACTTTTAAGTGAATGATTACACTTAACTTATAATGTCCTAAAGCAAGGTAATGCACGCCTATATTCGCAAACTGTGGTAAAGCGCGCCTCTATAGTACTCACTTTAGTAATGAAATCAAAGATAGTAAAACCTCTTCATATCTTGAAAGAAGATTTAGTCGATTCTCAGAAAAATTGATGTTTACTTTCTGCTAGTGCAGAATAGTACTGAACCTCAGGTTAAAATAGTAATAGACTCAAGATAGTCTTTTGTATTAGTAAAAAAACCTTTCCTGAAGCTTGTCCTAAGAGATGAAGTCATTATGACAATAAATTCAATAAATATATTTTCAGCATTAAAAAAAAATTCTTAAACCAATTCAAAGCAATATATACTTGAAATCCTTACGGGTCTGAGGGATACGTTTTTAGAAAACCTTAAAGGACCTTATAAGCTAATATATAATTTATGATTAAAATTTACAAGATATTTTAAGCTAAATTAATAAATCAATTATTCATCTTAGGGTGATAGGGGCTTAGGTCATTTATGATTTTTCCATATTATATTTTATTCATTACTGCCCTGAGAATGTCTTTCTAGAGATTCTATTCTTGTAACTTCTCATGTAATGGAAATAATTATTTACCCTCTTTGTTACCCTTTCCACAATGCATTAGCATATGCCAAAAAGTCTTTTTTTGATTTCTAGAATAAAGATAAACCATTTATAATGTGTGTTATCCTATAATTCATGATTAAAAATATGTTTTATTTTTGTAATCTGTACAATTTTCTTTTTGAGCTTCTACTGATACAGCTGGCCAGCTAAAATATGACAGAGCTTAATCTTTATTTATTCTGAAAGAATATTATTATAATTTTATTTCTTCTAGTGGAACTTGCTATGATAATGGATCGTTTGTATGGTGGTGTCTGCTATGCTGGCATAGACACTGATCCAGAATTAAAGTATCCAAAAGGTGCTGGCAGAGTTGCATTTTCTAATCAACAAAGTTACATTGCAGCAATTAGTGCTCGTTTTGTTCAACTTCAGCACGGTGACATTGATAAAAGGGTAAGTTATAATTTGTGACAAAGAGACTCTAATCCCAGAATAAGGAAATTTGTCCTGTTTCCTTAGGGGCAATCCATATATTATGTATGCAAAGAGGGGGGTCTTTACTTAAGGGCATTTTGCATATGGATGCGTTTGGGGGGAGTCTGTACTGAATCTGTAAGTATGCACAAAAATTTTATTTGCATAATACTATGCCTAGTAACGTAAACCCCTCAGGCTGCAAACAGCATTCGAGACTGACCGAGTCAAGACTGATATGCAATTATTAATTAAGGGTTTACCTATATATCGGCACCGATATTTGGATATGGGTAATATCCGTATCGGCAGCATGTAAAGTTCCCATTATCGTCGTCACCAGTATTTCATAATAAGTGACATTTTGACACCTAAAAAATTCCAGATCGTCGTTGGCATTGACAGTGTCACAAACCGTCACGGTTAATAGCAAATACTCTCCATTTGTTGGATAATAAATAGTATTATATACTAGATATGTTGTTAGTCCGTCGAGGACCATTCTAGTCATCCGAGGGTTGCTGGGACTGGTTTTGCCTATGTGTGCGCAGATGGCTGACGAGACCAATCCTGGCACGGAAGGTTTGGGAACAAAAAGAACATGGGATTAGTGGGTTGTCTTCTGGACGGTTGGCAGCACAGGCCTTTCAGGCTTGCCTCTTCCTATCTGCGGCGTTGATCCTGTTTGCCTCGCATGTCCTGGCACCTTTGTGGATGGATTGGCGCCAGGTGGACTGGTCCATTGCAGCACTTTCCCATGTGTCTGGGTTGATATAAAGTAGTAAAGAACACCCTTTAGCTCTTACACTTACATGTGGAGATATCCAGATCCAGCAAATATTAGGGCCAATCTATCCTGATCTGGCAAATGGTAAAAAATACGACTTTTGTGAATATGTAATATATGGATGTCCTCTTATCCTGCTTTCTAACTAATTTTTATTGTAGGTTATGTCAATATGTCTTCAAGTCATTGATGATTTATATGGGACTTAATGGTATTATCAATTTTAGAGCACTTGTGGTCTGAAATTTAGGTCCTGGCCAGAAAAAATTAAAGTTCCAGAAGATCAGCCTTCTACCTAATATTATTTTTTTTAAAGACTGTTTTCTTTGGTGTTGTGTTTGTAAACTTTATTGAGATCATCAGATTTTAAAACTAATTTGCAACAATTAATAAATATTCTTAAAAGCTAATTTTAACAATGAATGGACTGTCTGCAATCACACTTGAAATCATCAAACAGCCTCTTGTATGTATTAAGTACAAAATTTTTTATATGCTATAGGTGGAAGTCAAGCCCTATGTATTAGATGATCAGATGTGTGATGAGTGCCATGGAGCACGTTGTGCAGGTAAATTTGCTCCTTTCTTCTGTGCAAATGTGACTTGTTTACAATACTATTGTGAATATTGTTGGGCACAAATACACTCTCGTCCTGGCAGAGAATATCACAAACCTTTGGTGAAAGAAGGAGCTGATCGTCCACGTGCTGTGCCATTTAGATGGTGTTGAGAATGTTGCTTCAAGTAACAGGAGCTAAAATTTTATTGTATTTAATTTTATTCAACTTCTAGTCACTACTTTTCTCAATTCAATTTTTAAAAAAATATATTTAATACATTTCATATTATTTTTTGTTGTAAATTTGAAGAATTTTAAAAGTATATTTTTTCAAGTATTGTATTTAGCAAATTTTCCCCATTTAGAAAGTTAGTGTAGCACATTTTTGAATTACATATATTGAGATAATCAACAAGTTCTTAACTTCTGACACCATTCTTTTAGTCATGAGTACAAACTGCAGATCATATTTTTTACAGAAAATTTTAATGCATGTATTGATAAGTCCCTTTGTACAGTAACTTATATCAAATTTTCTTTAACAAATAGGATTTGACAAAAAAATTTCTATGGGTATTAATGTGGATGTACTTGGATAAGATTTCATTAATACATTTTTTAGAACCCTAATTCACAGCAATTTAAATGTTAAATTTTATTTTTTGCGGAAAAATTATCTTCCTTTTGTTCGTATGTGATCTAAGATTCATGATAATGCTTAAAGGAGTCTTGTTGAAATCTCCATGCTTAAGAAAGAGCTTCACGAAAATGTACAATGTCATAAGCCAACTGTTGTTAAGTGAATAACTTATACATTACAGCTCTACAAAATCATTGCTATTTTAAACTAAATATGAAGCTACTAGTCACTCTGTCCCCATCTAACTCATTCATTTAAAAAATATTTTTGAATATCTTTTACAAATTTATAATAAAAATATTGTGCTATTAAAATGTTTGTTTCCACCTATTAGAGGTATATAAGAATCAATGCCTTTATTGATTTTGAGACCACATATATTAACAGCTGTACTAACTAATATCTATTTTCAAATGTAAGTACTTAAATAACATTTTTTAAATTGTGACAGTCATTTGGAAATATAATCAGTATTAAAGAAGAGTCTTGAGATTTAATGACTTCACATGTAACATTTGTAACACAAAACAACAATTTTGAAGAAAGTTAACGTACAAAAAATCCAGATATTTTTAAATTCCTCAGCAGTATGCAAGACTTGAGAATATACAAATCGTTTTTAGTTTATAAATAATGATGTTGCTGCTTGCTGTTTTTAATACAGAAATTAGATTTTAAAGTGATGTTTAGTAATGGCATGGTGAGCTCTAATTTTACTACCTTAAATTAATACAATACTCGTAATTTTGCATTATAAATTTTTTTTAAAGTATAAATTTATAGCAATTTTCAAACAGTGATGAAATTTTAGTGTGGACCATTAAGTATGACAACCATTTCATACATCTTAAAAAATCTGCTTTGTTGATAAAATTGTCTCTGTAAAAAATATGTTTGTAGCATAATGTGATAGAGCAGTGTTTCCCAACCTAGGACTACAAAAAGTCCTATTATACCCCACATACTAGCAATATTTTAACAATTATTCAAATTTACTCATAATGAATGCTGTTTTTATACTTTAAATGTTTAGTGAGTCAAAAAAAATAAGTATATGTCAATATCCGTAAAAGTTCTGACAATTTGAGAGTAAAGCACATTTTTTTAAAGTTAGAACTAGGATATATTTTGCCTCGTTAGTTATGTGATCATTTAAAGGTTGGGAAACACTGATAAAATAATTTTAATATGTTTTTAAAAATCATTTTTGGAATTAGAATTATTATTTAAAAACACACACCCTTTAATTGTGATAACATTGCTCATTTTTAGTTTAAAATATTAAGATGGAAGAATGAAAAAAACAGCAAAAAAGCTATAGAATATCTTATTAAACTTTTTATTTATAGGAGAGAAAACATGATGAGAGTTAAAATTTTACCAACTTTAATCATTTCTCACTTTTGATAATTGCAACATGTGTCAAAAACTATATTCAACATCTGACTTGTGTTTGGTATAAGAAAATAACTGCACTGTATTGTATTATTTATAAAATTAAGTATATAATATTTTTTTATTGAGATACAGCAGGAACAATATCTTTTCAGATGCATTTTAATGCTTATTTTCTTCTCAAAAGCATTTCTGACCTCAAGTGTTCTTACATTATTTTTGTACTCATTCATTTTCCCTTTTCTGCAGGGACTTTTCAAGAATACATTTTTTTTTCTTTTTGACTAGTAATATAATGAAGATTTGGCATTTACAATAATTGTAATCAACACGTGTTGAGTGATATGTAGAAAATAGACTTGGTACATTATTGCATGCAAATTATTTTTTGAATTATTTTTTTGGTAATTGTATTTCATAACTGTGATGTTTCACCAAAACATTCTATGGGTAGAATTGTACATAGATAATATACATATATTATATATTTATATCTATTTTGTAATCTTCAAATTTCCCCAAGTTTTCATTCAGCATATTTTTGTCTCAATATTTCATTACCCAAAGTCCATTTAGAAAAGCATTCCATTATTTATTCTTTGCAACCACCATGCTGCAAAATTTTAACTTATTGTTTCTTTACACATTTTTTAAACTATGCTTTTTCTTTTTCCTTTAAGAAAAATTTTGACATTTCAACTTTAGGATGAGAAAGGGAACTTTCATATTGATTGTGCCTAAACAATACTTTTACTTTTATTGCAACAATACAATACATAAACTAGTCAACTAAAACTATTAATTAACAAACAATAAAAAGGAATTATTTGATTAATTTTTGAAATATTTATTATTAATTCTCGTGGATTTTATAAAATCATTAAGGGCACAATTATAAACTTTGCTAGTTAAAAAAAGTTAAATGATATTTGAATCTCTTTGTCTAGTCAGCTTTCTTGCTCATTTGACCATTATGTTGGTATTAATATAATTTATTTTTCTTTAAATAAATATTAACTTTTAAATGGGACATAACATACACAGATTTGTAATGGATTGAAAAGTATACTAGTGAAGTAGTGCTTTCAAATTTTTTAAGACATCTGTTTTTCTTTCTATTTTTGGTGCATGTTTATTGTTCATTGTTCAAATGTTAAAAGTTTTTTTTTAATATTTGCATGTTTGATAATACAAAATTCATTAATTTTCTAAAAATTTCATTCATTTTTATTGGTTAATTTTAAAAAATGTATTAGTACAATAACCTACTTCATGTTGATTGCCATGCTTCCAGTTGTAATTTATGCTTCTAAATGTGTAATGTCAAAAAATCTGAAAGGACAGCACATTTTGTTAGAAGCAGCTTTTGAAATTTGATGCAAGTTTCATTTTTAAGCTTGTTTTTAAGCTATATTTTTATAATTATATTTATGAAAATTGTTTTTATTTATTTATTTAGTGAGCTCATTGATGTCTTAAATTGATGACTACACTTTAACAAAATTAATTGTTAATTTGGGGAGATTTTAAAATGGTTCTGGGTTATAAATGGAAAAGCTTCACATTTTAAAATATTGAAAGTGCCACATGTCAGAGCAACATTCTTACGTTTTTATATCACATTACTGTGATTCTTTTGAGTCGTTATTAATTCATTCATTATGGTGACTGGTGTAGGTAGTAATCCCAATTTAGTAAATGCATTTCTCCCTTCGTAGTAGGAGTAGTTTGAAACTTTGTCACTTTAAAAGCATCACTTTTCTTAAATGTGGTTTAGCTTGAAATGTTATGCTGATTTTTTTTTAAAAACGAACAAGACCTATTTCAGTTATCAATTTTAAGTAATGAAGAAATAGTGCTAAATGTAAAAGCACCAAAAACATTTGAGTGAACATTGATTCATTTTAATGCTGCTGTAAAACTTCTTCCAAACATTAAAGAAATTGCTGTTGTGACATTTGAAAGTAATTATAATATATTAAATTTATAATACATTTTTGTTTGTATACCTTACTCGGTTACATTAATTTAAATCTTGTTACTTTAATTACAAATTAGAGGTTTTATACAATCACTGGAATAGTTTCTTGTTTTTATTTATAGGTTATGATGTAGAACCTTTTCTCATTAAAAGCAAATCTGAAAAATTGCCCACTTAATATGGTATAGGGAACAATATACAGATGATTGTCTTTTTCCCCTTAGTGCTAAAATATATTTGTAAATAGTATTTATTTAGTTTTTATTCATTTATTATGTTTCTTAACAAACTGTGGGTGTTCCCTTATCAGAAGTAGCAGTTTTGTTGTAACTTTTTTATTTAATTTTTAAAAAAACTAATAAATATATAGTTGTAAATAATGCTTTTTTTTTCATATAATTTTGTGGAAAACACATTTTTATATTTATATTTTTTTAATGGTATTTTTATTTAATAACTCACAGAATTTTGAAAATCAAATTTGAAGCAGTGCCTTTTTCTTTTTCATCACGTGATGTACTTTAAATTTAATGTTTTTATTAAAAGCTAAATAGTAGTTAAGATTTGGATCTCATATGACATTAGTAGTGACTTTTTTTAGACTGACAATTTTGTCTTCAAAACTAGTTTTAACAAATATCTTAAGCATAGTTTTTAAAGTGAGTATGGGTTGTTTCATGAAGTAATCTGTTTTCAACTTACTTATTTAACTAAACTGAACCAATGAATGAGGTTATAAAACAAAGGTTTTTATTTTGTGTAATGATGCTAAACATTTTAAAAGTTAAATTTTTGTAATTTCAGAAATTTCAGTAGTCAAATTATAAAAGCATTTCAAAAAGACCAGTGAATTTTTACATGACTTTTGACAGGACAGTTATAAAGCAAATTAACAATGGAGAGATATACATTTCCCAACACCTCATAATTATTTGGATGACCCAGAACGTTACATTTGGATTGTCTGATGTTGAATGATCGCTGTTTTGTTTGTCAATAAAATAACATTAACAATGTTCCTAGTGGATAAAAATATATTTTTAAAAAAATAAACTTTACTAATACTTCTAGTCATTCTTCAGGTGATTTTATTGTGTGTTCATATAATTATAGAATATATATTTGATCATTGTTTGTATTGTTATTTGCCAAACCTATGATTAATAATGGACAATTTTAGCCTTGCTTTAAATAGGTGTTTTTTTTAAAGCTTAAGACAAATCAATACTTCAAAAGCCATAATCACTTAATGATTTAAGCTATCTTTGCACAAGCCAAGATATATTGAGAACACATCAAAAAAAATTTAATTTAAAAAAATAGAAGTACTATAAAAAATATGGGATTAAGAGGTTCTCAGCTTATACGTTCTTTAAAACTCAACTAATGTAGCATTGTTATTATTTCTTATGTGATTTTATTATGACTTAAAAACTAACCTAAGCTTTAAATGTGAAAATAGTACATTACCAAAATAAACTGTCCAATGAAAAGATGAGTTGAATCTGGTAGTACAGTAAATAAATACTTTCTATTTACTATTTTTAGAAAAAAATATTAAAATTAACATTTTTCCCCCATTAAATTTTAACTATTTTCTTTAAGGTATTGTTGTTAATATTTGTATATTCCCCCCTTCAATTTGATGTACTGGTGTGGCAGCTATAACATTTTGAAAAGATTTAACAAATTAATTTTTCTAATCTCATTTGCATTTTCTAAACTGTATATAAAATTACAACATTGTTCAATACATATTATTATAAAAAGTGTCTGAATATAATGGGCCAATAATAAAAATAAAACACCGTTTTAATGTTGACTTATTAAATGAGTGCAGTTAACTATTTGGCTATTGTTCATTTTGCAGTGTTTATAAACGCAAACAAAAAATGAGTTAATAAAATATACAAATACATGATTTTATTGTTTTTGTGATTCATAGTTTGTATAGCAGTATAAAGTAAAAATGTTAGGATTTTAAAGATATTTCTTTTTTTTTTATATAACTCCATCAATAAAGTGTACAATTTTGTATATGCCATACAGTATAAATTAACTAAAAAACGTGATATTGTGTAAAACTTTTAACTAAATACATTTAGTATTCTCATTAAATATGTTTCTTTACAAATTAAATGCTGCTGCTAAATTCTGCAGATACAGGTTTACATTCTCTTTTTATCACCCAACCATGTCTTTGTTTTGTTGATCGTAGACAATAATTTATTTGTAGAAGTTCTTTTTACCATCAATTTTATTGTTTCCTTCCCAATTTCAGTTGGAAATTATTTTTTTTAATATATATGAATGTACACATTTTTTTGTTTGCAAATTTTAGCTCATTAAAAGAAAATTACTATTTCAAGAAAAAATAATGTTATTTGTTAAATTATGACATTTTATAGAAAGAGATCTATATATAGATATATGTACAGAAATATGTCTAGGGAGATATCCATACTTAAATAGATTTAATAGAAAGACATTTTTGGTAAAAGATTTGAATTATATATGAAAGTACTTTTTCTTTCTAACAGATTTAGCATTAATTAGAATGCATGTAGTTTCCTAAATTTTGAAATTATGCACATCACTGAATTTTGCTACTTTAGTAAATTATAAGTTGGTTTGCATTTTAACACTGTAGTTTTTTTTAAAGGATTAATTATATGCTCTTAATTTATTTTGAAGGGCAATGTGTCAAACATTAATTTAATAGTTTTTTCTTATTCCAGGTATGTTTGTTTTCTTATGCAATTAAATTACATTTTAAAAGTTGTATTATTTCACTTTTAATGTCATTAGAATAGCTAACAAATCCCTGTGATTCTATTATATTTATATAAATATATTTATATAACTATTTATTTTATAATTCTCATCATCCATTCACAAATGAGATTCAAAGGTTCAACAGTATGGTTTAGATCCGAAAAAAATCTATTAATTTCTATTTTTCTTTTAAGTTCTTTTCTTGCTTTTTTGAGCTTCATACTGAATGTGAGCTATAAGGTATCATTTGTTTAATTTTTTTAAACTGTAAGTTTTGTTAACAATCAAAGGAACTGTGTATTTGTTTCATTGTTCTAGTCTGAGACAAATAAATTATGTTTAAAAAACTGAAATAAAATATTGTAATTATAAAGTTTAAAAAAAATATTTAGTTTGATTAATTGTCGCGAAACCAATTGAAAATTAAATTTATCTAATGATGTAAATTTAATTTTGAACTATATTAAAATTCTGAAAAATTTATCGCTAAGGAACAAAATATATTTTGAGTCTAAGATTATAAAAAATTATTTTTTGTAATCACTCTAACTTACAGAATAATGAAGGAACTACCAATTTTAGAAAAATGATTTAAAAATGTTATTTTAGTACGTAAAATAATGTACTTTAGTATTAGTCATCCTATTTATCTTTTTTTGTTGTTTATGTTTTGTGTGTTAAACCCACTTTAAAAGCATCACTCAGATTTCAAAGTTATTTTCTTTTTATCATTCACTGTCGTTATGTTCACTGATATCTTGTGAATTCTTAGAAACTTGAAAAAAAAAAGATTTTTAGCAGTAGTTTTGATTTTAAGATATTTGATATGAAATAATCTTCATATTTTGCTTGAGCTATTAATATATACTCTTTTTATCATGTTTGTCTTTTTATTTTCTTTAGTAAATTTTAACCATATGAAAGACAAGAAAACTATTGTACAGGTTCAGAATGTCTGAATTATTATGAACAACATTTCTCAAAGAATTCCTGATAAACAATAATGTAACTATAGATAAAAATTAATTTACTTTTTTTTTTTTTTTTTTACATTTTAAATTTAAAGCTAAGATGAATTGTATATTTAAAATAAGATTTTATTTATTGTATCTTTCATTTTGTGCCAGGCATTAAAGGGTGTTAAGAAAACTTTTAATGTTTCAAAAATTGAAATATTTAGCAATAAATATTTAGTAATCTCAATAAAAATTGATATTTTTATGAACTGTATATTTTGAAATGCAGTAGTTGGATAAAGATTAGACAAAAGTAATTTTAAAACATTATTGTACTTCTTTTTCTTTCAGTACAGTATTATATTTTCTACTTTTTTCAGCAAATTTGTATTCATCTTTCCATTCATCCAGGATCAATCTATATAGATGGATTGTCTCATTTACGAATATTACATTCTTTATTATATTGTATTTTTAAAACTTTTTAAGAAACCCTTCATCCACATCCCCAAATTTTAGACATATTTCTTTTAACAATGTAACCAGTTTTAATAGCCATATTAAGCTTTTGTATGGGATTTTTTTCCTTGCTGCTAAAACTTTTTTCAATTAAAAAAATGATTTTTCTTTTTTAACTTGCATTAATGTTAATTTTTATAATTGATATTGTGGTGTCTTGTGGGTTATTAATTTATAGTTTTGTATGTTCTGCTTAAATAAATAAAAGTTTTCAATACTTTTAAGAATTGTTATTTTTATTTTGACATTTAATTTATCACATATTTATTATTTAAAATTATATTACGTGACTAAAATTGTTAGCATATCAATAAAATTTTATTAACAATGAATAACAACTAAGAAAAACACAAAATAATCAGTTAGTTTTAAATAAGTAAGTTTAATATTATAATTATTAAAAAAAATACACTTGAATCAGTACGCCAAATATAATTATAATAGTACATTGAATTTTGAACAATAACCAGTTTAGGCTCAGCGTCTTAAGATAAAAATACAATAATTTGTTTTATCTAAGTTGTACAGGGATAAAAATGTAAATAATTTAAATAAAATCTTATAAATAGACATGATATTTACAAATTACACAGCTTTTGCAATCACTCTAGGGCAAAGACTGATTAGCAAGTCTAGTAAAAATTGAGAATGAAATTTTACTTGATGATCAAAATTTGTTTTGAAGAATTTTTAAAAATAATTTTTTACAGTATTGTTTTTTTTTAGGCTTACCACGGGTTTTTTGGATCTAAGTACTCATCTTCTTGGGTAAAAACAACAAAACCTTTCAGCAATCAAGAATAATGAATTGAATTTAGAAAGTATTACCCAAGCATTGCTACTATCACTATGCCCCCCATAAATAAAATTAATAGGATAACTGGAGTCAAGAATCCCCAGACAGGCCAAAGGCTGATTGACAAGCTGTAAAAGAGACACACAAAAATATACATAATTTAAAAAAACTGCATTAAAAGTCTATTAAGGAAATTTTTTACATTCTTTTAAACAAACACAATGTTTAAATTATATTTATATTAAATATTATTATAGGATCCTACATTTGCTCTTATAGCACACTGTATTCTTTAAAATCTTTAGCTAAAATGTGTCCATTAAATTAAATAAGAAAGGAGTATCAAGTAATAAGTAACAAAGCTTTGTTTTCAACATTCCAGGATTTAATTCTGGCAACTGTTGATTAGCTGATAGATAAAAGTTATTTTTGCATATAAATATAAATTATAAAGATGATTTTCCTATTTCAACCTACCCAAGAATAGCTTTCACACTTCACTATTAAGTCCTTGAAGCAACTTAACTCCCAAATTTCTTAATGAAGTTACAAAATATCAACTTACTTCTAGCTCAAACTACCATCTCCATAGCCCACACATATTAATTAGCAAAAGATAAACAACACAGAACGACACTGATTTTTTACCATATAATTCCAATAAGAAATGCTGCAGTTGCCACTGGATATGCCTTTGGATATCTTCTTTCTAATTCATTTGAACTGACTTTTTTCCAAATACTTTGCCAAAAAACAATGAACAAAGCAATGCCCACATGAACACCAAAAGATAAAAAACCACACCAAAACCATGTACTGTGGAAAAAAAAGGCAATACAAATAATGTATTTCATATCAATTATAGCCCACCAAAAATGGTGACAGTTATGAGTTTCCAATATCATAAATTAGGCTACTTCCAATATACCATATTAATTTTTCAATGTCACACCAAGGTTTTAAACTGCAGCTCTATCACACATTTAAAACTGACACTACTTTGTAAAGCAATATTACTTAAAAAACTAAAAAACACATTTGTGATATATTTAAGAAACTAACTTAGTGCAGATAACAGAAATTTTATTTAGCACCATCTTAAACTTAAACAATTTTTTTGTTATTAATAAGGTTGTTAACAGTTAACAGGTGTAAGAGAATTATCCATATACATAATTCTCTTCATGGCTCAACCGTGCCGGACACTGAGCTGTCTTCCTGCCCCACCGACCAATCAGCTTGCAAGAAAAGTTAGTGCAGAGGGTGAGGGGTCATCGAGACCAAGCCAACAACACATTCAATTGAGGTCAATTTCAGAACAATAGAATAGCATGTATTTCATAGTGTAGTGGTTATTACATTCGCCTAACACGCGGAAGGTCGTAGGTTCAAGCCCCAGCTAATATATTACTTTTTTAATTTTTAAAAATGTTTGTGTTTGTGCCCGTTCATTTCCCCCTTACTTAGCAACACAGCTGTAAGCTTTGTTTCTCGACATTGGCATAATAAATTTGTGCTCTCCGTTGTGCTCAGTGACAGAAAAGTAGTCACACACTCTCCTCAACAATTACTTTCAAAGAATGTCACCCGTCACTAAATCATTTGCTGCGTATGCTATGACGTCGGACGGCTATTAGTTTATGTTTGGCAAACTAGGGTTTACAGTTGCAGGGTGGGAGTGACAAATAGCTAACCGCAGAGCACGTTTCCAGAACAACAATTCGTTAGCAGTTATCCCTGCCACCCAAGGTTCATTTGCTTTGTTCTGATTTCTTCGTGATGTAGTTTGTGTCTGTTCACTCCCCCCTTTCTTTGCAATATTTATGAGCAACTCTGCGGCGTATGCAACGTATGCAACGCCGCGGGCATCTAGTTAACTGTAATTTCAATTCTTCTTTATTATTCTACTAGTCAGAATTCATATCTTGTGTCAAATCTGGCACAGGGGAGAGTAGCTAAATTTATTACTCTCTCTCTTCTTGTCAGTATGTTTATTTCTATGCCTTTTGTTGTTAGCAAACAAGTATGTTTATTTTTATAGCAAGTCATTGCTTCATGAGACTAATTGCCTATTAACATAAAAAGATTACAGTCAGACCTCGCTGATATTTTTGGCTTCCAACCCCACTTTGTCGAACCCCATCCTTTTTCTCTCAATATCATCATTGTCCTTGATTTATCTGTGCCTATTACTAATTACGCCATTTTCCCTAACTCGAAAACTCTGTAAGTCTAATTTTTTCGGGTCCCTTTGAGTTCGACTAAGAGAGGTCCGATTGTATTAATAATTATGTTTTAAAATGATCTTACATGGAATTAATACAGTAATATAATAAATTCATGTCTAAACCATGTTGAGCTGATATTATATAAAATACCCTATGCCCCGTGTGCAGACTGGTTGCCAAATACCCATCAACTAAGCAAATTCCAAAGTCAATATTTTGTTTTAAAAATCATGAGCTGAACTGAGGAGTTAACTATGATTATGAGGGAATTAAAAAAAAGTTATATAATTTTTCATTTATGGTTGTTTAAAGAATTGACACTTTAAAGGTTGGACAAAAAATGCAAAAAAAAAATGAAATCAAATATATGTTAATCATACAATAATAATAAATAAGGATAAAAATTAACAACTTTATAAAATACTGCAATGTGCCATGTGCAGCCCAGTTTTTATTGGCAACAATTCATTCAATCTTATTATGATTTCACTACTACTAGAGTTTCAATCATAAAATATGGTTGTGTGAATAAAAATAATTTAACATTGTTGATTGCTTTGTCAAATAAATCTTCTGTACAGAAGGAGCGTCTGTAGCATATAAGATAAATCACAAAAAAGTTGTTGTGTTTTTAAAAAATTCACACAAAAAATGCATGTACATTATCATTTATTAACGTACATGTTAATATTAATATATTGTTGCCATAATGGTTTTCAATCTTCTCAATCATTGGATATCTTGATACTTTTTGCCAAACCCCTAGGCCGACAAAATAACTTTATTCAACTGTATTTAGATTTCTTTTTTTTTTTATTAACTGGCATAATTTGATCTTTTTACCTCTTTATGCGTTGATCAAATAAAATTACATTTAAAAAGTCGCTGAAATAAAAAACCGCTGCAGCTACTCCAAGCCAAAGGAAATTTTGAATGCAATAAGGTGACTGTGTTTGTGTTACTTCACTTTTCGAATCACTGACATCAAAATTAGTATCTAAAAGAAAAAACCAAGATGGATGATCAAAACAAAATTAAATTGTATTTACAATTTAAAATTAAATAAAAAGAGTCTTAAATCTAACTTAAACAGCACATCTACTCTGATTTCTGGAAAAGCAGCTCATTAATATCTTTTAAAAATTACATGTAGAACAATTGCCATAAATAAAGAAAATTTTAATTGAATTTTAGCAACCTTAACTTGTGAAGTATATACAATTTTATTTTTGAATTTATAGTATAGTTCTTGTCAAGGACAATTTTAATGGAAAGGGTGCATCTGAACTCTTATCACAATTGTTTTAAGGCACAGGCCATAATCATGACTGATTTAACATCAGAGTTAAAATAACTACAAAAATCATATTAAGGTTTTCGTTTTTTTATCAATTTGTTAAATCATCAAAAAGGGTGTAGATAAAAGAGGAGTTGAAAGGGGTTTTTGACAAGAGAGAGATATAGAAATAACATATATAACTCTCAATAATTCTATTAAGATTGGCTATATGTAGAAACATCAATACTCCCTTTATAGATGTATGCAAAATGTTTGTTTAAATTTTCAGGGACATGAAATGATATTAAAAGTTGCATTATTGCAACTGACCCGTACAGATAAGAATCAGCATTTCAAATTTTAAAAAAATGAGACACATCAGTAATAGACAAAAGAAACAATGAACAAATAGAAAATGCTGGTCATCATGGAACTTTTTGTTAGTTTGGTAATGATGAATTTATCACTATTTATGACTGGAAGCTTTTGTTATAAATGACAATAAGTTACTATTGTTTTTTTTAAAAGGGTTTTATGGCTGTAAAGACTTTTCTATGAAATTTCTAAGGTTGTTAAGACCGCTCGTTTTTGAGGACCGACTAACCGTTCAAAAAAGACCGGTTAACCGGTTAACCGCTCGTCCTTATATCCCTAATGTTTTGAGACCCATTTGAGAACTAACAAGAGAATGTTGTCACCTGGCATCGTCTGATGGCATCAAAGTCCGCTTCCCCCCGCTTGCGTTCAGCTCTTTCCGCATGCCCCTCAATTCAAAGCATTTTTTTAATCAAAAAAATTAACTAAACAGTGATGGTTAATTGTCTTTTTAATATTTTATTTTGGGTACTCGTAGTTCACCGGTCTAAATAAGAGGACAGGTCCATAGTTCGTTAAAGTTAGCAAGGTTTTTTCATTAGTTTCAAAAAACCAACGCCTCGCCCCGTCCTTTGTGACGTCATGTTTACCTCTCTTGTGTGTGATGCCGATCAACTCGCATATTAAAATTAATAATATTAATGAATAAAGATGACCGGCCGCTTAGTGAAGTACATGTACCTATATTACGAGAGGTATTTGAAAGACGTAGCAAAGATATCGGGCGATTAATCGGCTGGATCTTGGTATCGCTTTAACTCACCGCGACAAAGCGAGAGGGAGAGGCGTTACCGCTTGTGTTGTTTTTTTTTCACTACGTTATCGCTAGGTTTGTTGTTGTTTTCTTTTGGGTTAGGCGGTCCTACGGTCATGAATAAAGATGACCGGCCGCTTAGTGAAGTACATGTACCTATATTACGAGAGGTATTTGAAAGACGTAGCAAAGATATCGGGCGATTAATCGGCTGGATCTTGGTATCGCTTTAACTCACCGCGACAAAGCGAGAGGGAGAGGCGNTTTTTTTTCACTACGTTATCGATAGGTTTGTTGTTGTTTTCTTTTGGGTTAGGCGGTCCTACGGTCATGAATAAAGATGACCGGCCGCTTAGTGAAGTACATGTACCTATATTACGAGAGGTATTTGAAAGACGTAGCAAAGATATCGGGCGATTAATCGGCTGGATCTTGGTATCGCTTTAACTCACCGCGACAAAGCGAGAGGGAGAGGCGAGGCACGTTACCGCTTGTCTTGTTTTTTTCACTAGTTTTTTTCACTGCGTTAACGCTAGTTTTTGTTAGTTTGTTGTTGTTGTTTTCTTTTGGGTTTCACGGTCCTACGGTCCCGAATAAAGATGACCGGTCCTGGTCTGAGGACCGGTTAACCGAATAACCGGTTAACCGTTAACAACCCTAGAAATTTCACAGGATTAAGGAAAGACATATTTTTTTCACATGAAACATTTACAAGGGATCATGATCATGTTATGTAAGACAGTTAAGATACCCTAAAAAGGGGAAGGTGGTCTGAAATTTGTGACTTATTTGACATGGGAAGAACAAAACTTTTGAAAATAACAGAATGGCCAGAATAGTAGAATTTTATATTAGACAACAGCCCTTTATTCTTACACTTATTGGCATAAAATACATAATAATGGTAATCCTGCAGTTTCTTCACGTATATTGTTTCAAAGCGAAATTAAATTTTCTCGTGAGAACTTAGGTTTTTAATTTATTAACTCTTAATGAGCCCTAATGTTTTCAGAAAAATTTCGCCTAAGTCCCGTAAGAATTTCCCGAATTGCGATCAATTGGTTATGAAATGTAAATAATTGCTGAAATTTTCAGTGAAAATATATTTATAATATTATTGTCATACTGGAGTCATCTATTAGGATAAAAGTGATTATTTTATGTATCCCAAAGATCATCTTGAGTTTAAAACTATTTTTACCTTTAGTTAAGTACTGTACTATTATTTTTACAATAAAATATAGCAAAATCACATTTTCAACAAAAAAAGGAAAAACTACCACGAAACTTGACCAACCAAGTGTAAACAGAAGCAAATTCAATCACCGCCTTTTCTGTGATTTCGTTTCTAAAGAGAGTATTATCGAGGCGTGCTTTATCACACTTTGGCAATAGAGGCTAGACGCACTTTAACACATTTAGATTAAATGCATTAGTATATGTTGTATTTTAGTTATTACAGCACTAATTTGTAAGTTTTATTAATTTCTAAGACAATTTTTCAGCTCTATTTGCTACATAATCTGGTCACGATACATCCATTTTGTTTATCTAGCCCCCTGCTTGCCAGATATTTTTTACCTAAAACGACCCATGCTAAAATAAATTTACTGACTGAAGGTGTTTTTTAAAAAAGTATTATTCATCTATTGTAATTTTATTTCAAGATAAATACATGGATATGGCTAGTGCTACGACACAGCAGACGACCCGGACGGATGTTGCTAGCGTTACGACATGTCGTAGCGCTAGTCAGGAAACTAGTGCTACGACATGTCGTAACAGCAGATGATCCGCAAGATGTTGCTAGCATTACGACAAGTTTGTCGTAGCAGCAGACGATCCGGCGGGATATTGCTAGCGTTACGACATAGCCGCTCTTTGCAGTAGCCACTTGGAAAGATTTAAGTCGCAATAATATCTTAACAAACTCTTCTTTATACGGTATATGCATTTATATTATAATACGCCATTAATATTAATAAATCCGGGCTGATTTGTGCGTATTAATTCTAAAATCTAAATTAATTTAAATAAATTATTTAAATAGATTTAAATTTAATGTTGGTCTATCGATTATAATAAATATGTCAACCGATTTTGCTATACTATATACTATACTTGAGTAAGTGATGCCGATGCCGAGTATTAAAATTTAGCATACCATAAAGTAAAGCCGTAAATGAAAATCCTCAAGAATTGATTCGCGCACAATAGCAAGAATGTAAAATAATTTGTTTCGTGTGGAATAATAAAATGTACCGTGTGCAGACTCGTCACTGGAAACCATTCCATTCATCCTTCAACTTAATTTTGACTCTATGATTATTACTATTGGCGTATTAGTATTGCTTTGTTCTCGTTGTTTCTTTCATAAAGGTTGGCCGTGTGCAAAATTTATTTAACTATTAATTTAAAATTAACAATTATTATTGTAAGTCAAAGCCGAAGTTTGTTGTGAGTTATAATTATTCATATGTCATCTAGAACTTGTAAACATATTGAATCAGTATAATTATAAGTATAAAAAACTTTGTTTTGGCAAAAATGAATATCGGTAGACCCCTAAGATTTTATAAACGTATCTGCTTTTCAGAATAATAACAAAAATTATCAGCACACTCATTGTGATTTTTTTTTTAAAAAATGAAATTTAAAAAAAAAAAAACCTGACGACAGCGGGATTTGATCCCGCTATCAATTGTGTCATATCATTTACAAACTAACCCACCTATCAATTTGTCTAGCGAAGCTGTTGAGCAATTTCAATTTTTTAAATTTATAAGTGTTTTTCATTTAATGGATGAATCTAAATTTTTTTTTAACCTTTAAAATTCATTAATAGGCTTACTTAGTAATCATGATATTTTATTATGAGAACTATAGTTTGGTATTCAAGTATTAGTATTAGCATAATTGAACAAATTGTTTACGACATTGTCGTAACAGCAGACGATCCGGGGGGGGAGATGTTGCTGGCGTTATGTTTATGACATGTCGTAGCACCAGCCACATCCCCCCGGGTTGTCTGCCGTTACTTTGTCGTAGCAGTAGACACTTCGTAAATACATATTTTAAAGAATATTTCATTTTCTATTTCATTACTAGATGGTTGATTCTTATTTTGTTTGTTTTTAAGTGAGAACATTTTATTTGGCATTTTACTGTGACAACCCGGCAAGTAGGGTGCTAGATAAACAAAATGTTTTTTTGTATCCTACTCCGATTATGTAGCTTCAAGGCTCAAGAAAGCCTTAGACTTACAAATTAATATGACTTCCAAATTAGCGCTGTAGTAGCTTAAAACGTAAGCTATATATGCATGTAGAAACTGGATGATTTCCATAATGAACCTTATCCATGATAACAAATAATAATAATACAGTCGAAACCGCTTAAGTCGACGGCGTTGGGGTATGAAAAATGGCATCGACATAACCGATGATCAAGTTAAAGCGAAAACCAATATGGCGGCAAAATATTAACATGCGCTTGAAATTTCTTTATGTACGTGTTGTGCGTTAATTAGTGATGGGACGATTAATCAGAATCATATCGGAATATCGGGACCCTATTTCTTCACTCTTTCTTAAGGTTGTTAAGACCGTTCGTTTTTAAAGACCGTTTAAGTTTAAATATAACGCCGTTTTGCGGTGATTCCCAGATTGAGCGATGCTGTGCCTTCGAAGCCACTTGCTTGATTTTCCTTACAAGCTACACAAATAAGTAACCTACACATCCCCTCATTGTCCCCGAACCATTCTCTTCTGGACTCGGAATGGTCTATCGTGACCTATATATGACTCATGACAAAGCGAACTCTTCTCTTATATAAACGTACACAAATAAATTAGGTACTCCTTTTGAACTTTTGAACCATCAACTTTGACATATTTTAATTAATTCTAACCAATAGTTAAATGGCTTTTGCACACGGCTACTTCTTATGAATGAAACAATGAGAACAAAGCAGTAGTACAGTACATGTAATAGTCAAAATGAGGTTGAAGGATGAATGGTTGCCAATGACAACAAGTCTGCACACGGTACATTTTATTATTCCATACGATCAATCGGCTTAGAATTCCTTCGGTAACTTGATGCTAATAGGACTAACCAACAACAATGGTGTGGGAGATTGAGAGTGGGGGTGAGTAAACTGTCTGTAGTCTGTTATATTATATATTTTAAAATCTGGGGAGCCTTGTTTACAGTAAGCAGCCTATGATTTTGGTATCGTCCCATCACTAGCGTTATTAAATGATAATGTTCATGCACATGTTTTTGGAGTTTTTTTTAAACACAACAGCATTGCCGTTATTTGTTTGATGAAGCTATCGGCATGCTATAAAATTGTACATACATGTTTGCTAACAACAAAAGGTATATGTGCACCAACTGACAGCAGAAATTTACAAATTTAAAATAAAAACCAACGTCGATTATCGATAAAAACTTTTATTATTCTCCAACACATCTCTGAAACTGGCGATTTAAGTTAGCAACACAGGTCTCAACGCAAGTGGGCTGTGACGACGACGTCACCAGCACACATCGCAAGCTGATCGCATTGCCATAGTACCAGAAGCAACACAGCGCTGAGAGCAAAACGCAAGTGGGCTGTGACGTCACCAGCAGACCCTGGTGAGACGATTGGTCATGGGGATCGAGATAACCGATGTTAAGTGGCAAATTTGACCTTTTTTGTGCTCATGTTATGAGGTTTCGGCGACTTAAAAAAATCGAATTAAACGACGAGAAAATGCTAAGACAAAGAGTGAATTTGGCGGTTCCAATAAAAACCGTCGACATAATAGGGTGGTCGAGCTAAGCGAGCTCGAGGTAAGTGGGTTCCACTGTATTAATAAAAAATAATTTTTAATTTTAAATACGAAGTGATTATTCGGAGATTTTTACGAATAACGCCCTGCGTTATTCGTAAAAATCTCCGAATAACGTCTGGCGTTATTCGGAGATTTTCCCATGATTCATAGCGTTTGACGTCACTTCTTGCCAGTTTGATATAAGATTCTTAAATATTACGATTAAATATGAGCTTCTGTGGTCCAATGGTTAGTGCGTATCATATTGTTTTGGTTTTAACAGTGGTCTGAGGTTCGGGTTTCGATTACGACACGTTATTTTTATTTATTTATTTATTTTTAAATTTCCAATTTCATTTTCAATTACTTTCACGTTGGGTTTTTCTTTTATTAGTAATAGTAATATGCTAAAGTAGTTTTTGTTATGCACTTTAGAGTTGGAAACCCCGCGATTAAGCTTAGACTTGAACTAAGATTAAGTACTAGTACTAGGACTACTAACTAGTGAACGAACTTTCCCCACTTGTGATTGTGATGATGAAGATTGGTTAAATTAATTTTAAAATCATTATTCTTGGAGTTTAAAAAAAAAAATAATAATACAATTTTATAACTTATAATATAAGCATTCCTAACACTAACAGTGGTCACTAACAATGACAATTCTGACAAGACAATGACTTCAAATGGCTAACGGTACCGGTAATGAAACTAAATTAATATTAAATAATAATACAATTTATAACTTATAATTATAATATAAGCATTACTAACACTAACTAACACTAACAGTGGTCACTAACAATGACTTCTAACTAATCTAACGGCTAACGGTAATGAAACTAAATTAATAATTTTAATATTAATTTATTCAATCTTCATAGTCGTCAATGTCAGTGAGCGTACTTCAATTATCCATAGCCATTTAAATCTAGTAGGGGTGCCACAATTTTAACAAAAAATTATTATTTTTTAATACCAAGTAGAAAATTATTGTCAATCAGTCGCACATACTCCAGTTCCACACAGTTGATAATATAAGAATACAAATAGGATAATAGGCAGCGAGTTTCAAGATTATTCAAGTTACAACTGGTGTTCAGATTATTTTTTTTTTCTAAAACTAAAAGGCTAAAATCTCAAATGCATTATTATCAGTAAAATACCACTTAAAAGATGTATACACATACTATAATACACATCTAAATATATCAACATATATGGGACGTGGTGGTCGAGAGGTAGCGCTCTCGACTGTCATACCGATGATCACGAGTTCGAATCCACACGAAGGTGTGGATTTGATCTCGGGGCCTGAGGAGTCCCCGAGTCACCCAGCTCCGAATGGGTACCTAACTAGACAATAGTTAGGCGGCTGGGGTAATGCGTGGAACCCCTATAGCCGTGGCCTGTGACCGCTGCATCACTTGCCAACAGATCATCTCTCATGGTCTGTGGACGCAATTATCTTCTGCATAGAAGGAGCGTCTGTATATCTAAGATATATAAGATAATTGAGTAGTCATTATTGGCTATTGGGGCTAAAACTAATGACAATGAAATCAATATTACTATTTTAACATTATTATAGTTACAATGTCAATTGCAAATCAATTAGTAGAGCTAACAAGACTAAGCATTATTTATTTGATTTTTAAAAAAAAGATCTATGACAGCTACAAATAATCCTAAATTATAATGAGACTAAAGTACTGATTGTTTCTATAAATAGAAATCTCCGAATAACGCCAGACGTTATTCGGAGATTTTTACGAATAACGCCCGGCGTTTTTCGGAGATTTCTCCGTATAACGCCGGGCGTTATTCGTAAAAATCTCCGAATAACGCCTCCCTTTTAAAAAATAATTAATAATGTTAATCTTAGCCACAATTAATTTCACTATATAATATTTATACTGTAATCTTTAAATAAAGTTTTAAAATACAATGCCAATCATTTTACAATAAACAATGTACCATTTTGAGTTGAGTAATGATCCGCAAAATTTTGCTGTAAGTGGCGTCTAAAAACATCACTTGTTTCTGGTGCCGCCATATTGACGCTTCGCTACGTAACTGTGTAACTATACAAAATTGCCAGGTTTTTAAAAGAACAAGAACGCAGCAGTGTATCTACTGTTTTGGCTCAAAAATGTGAAACATAAATCAAACTAGGGAAAATAAAATATTAAGACTTTGGCGGCTGATGGGAAACGGAAGGAAAACGACCTCTAAACGTCACATCTCTTGGTGATTATCAACCACACCTGGGCACTCTTAAGGAAATTATAGTCTTGTCAATTATAGTTATAGCTAAAAGTGTAGCTTGCAGGGTTGCCAACCGTCATTAAATTTACGGACAGTCCGTAAAGATTTGTGGTAAAATTGCCTGTCCGTAAATTTCCGTAAAAAAATTAAGACGTCCGTAAAAAAACAAAAAACAAAGACAAAACGTGGAATCTCAACGATTAAAAAATCACGAAATCATGTTTGTGATAACTATTTTTAAAAATTCAAATTTACATTTTCAAATTGATTTAGACAAATGACTAGAAATATCGAAAACAAAGAGTAGACTATAGATTTCCGTGACTTTCGAAGTTTGCACAAACAATGTTTGCGCTTCCATGTGAAACAGCCGAAAGAAAATGAATTTTTCTTCTTCTTCTTCTTAGATATACAGACGCTCCTTCTATGCAGAAGATAATTGTGTCCGCAGACCATGATCTGTTGGCAAGTGATGCAGCGGTCACAGGCCACGACTGTAAGGGTTCCGCGCATTACCCAGCCGCCTAACTATTGTTTAGTTAGGTACCCATTCAGAGCTGGGTGACTTGGGGACTCCTCCCCCGGGAGCAAATCCTCGCCTTCGCGTGGATTCGAACTCGTGACCGATGCTGCTGTTAGTGCACTGTTAGTTTATTGAAAACCAACTTGAGAAACAAATTGTCTACTCCAATGTTGGAAAGTTTACTGACTGTGAGAAATGGATCGTGAATAATTACTCCCACAATGATCGACCGTGTAAATGTTTCTATGTATGATCATAAGCAGGGGGAATTAAACACTGTCAATGATGATGAATGTCATACAATAAACCAACGTTATAAAATATGAGTATGGTAATAGAGACGTGCTCATGTGGGTTCTCTACAATTTTTTTTAAAGCTAAAATGCTTGGATTATGCTTCATATTCGTTCGTTTTAAGGTCAACATTTTATGTTAAATGTGTCCGTAAAAATTGATCTTGGGGGTCGTCCATAAATGACGTCACGCGATTTTGGCCGATTTTTTACCCCCTCCCACCCCTACGTCACGCGTCGTCACAAAATCGTAGA
>MUZC01004525.1:137175-160489 GCA_002072015.1 Radix auricularia | reverse complement strand
CCCCCTCCCTCCCCCACGTCACACATCGCCACAAAAGTGAGACCCCCTCCCCCCTAGGTGCGTGACGTCATTTATAGACGGCCCCTTGTCCGTAAATTTTGTTGAGAGTTCTTATATTTGTCAGTAAATGTTATCCTACTGAATAGCCTATTGACATTGAGTTGGCAACCATGGCAGCTTGCGAAGAGACTAAGTTTGTGTTTGGTGAATCTCTCTTTCAGACAAGCAGATTCGTCCTCTCCAATTGCCAGAAACATCAAATAGTCAAAAGTTCTACCCCGTGATAGCAAGTGTGTCAAGAAAGGGTTGTTATTCCATAATTTAATTTTGACTCATGGAAAGTAGTTCGATTTCTATAACCTTGCCCGAATTTTGATCCTAATATGAGAACGGTACAAGTAGCGTACAGGCATTGGCGAAAAATCTACGGTTTTCTACGTCGGGGTAGCCTTAAATTTTTTGGATTATAGACCAGTGACGGCGAACCTTTTGGGGCCATGATGAGGCTCTGTGTGCACGCTAGCCATACATTCGCCATCACATGGAAACGCATGTCGCCTATTGCTAGCAAACTTGTCTAGAAGTAGAATAATCATACTAAAATTGCGGATTTAATCTAATAAATACATTAGTATTAGGCCTAACTAGCGTGTAAATAATCATTTGATTTATTTGTAACCATTTTTAAAAAACGAAAACTAAATGGAGCAAAAGAAAATTCTAAAGTCTAAAGTGTAACAACCACGCATTTTTAAAAAATGAGTTAAATACCAAAAATATTGGAGAAAAAACAACAACTAAGAAGTGACAACTTATTCACATTAGTGTTTATTTAATTATGTGTAAATTGTTATTAATTATAGTTATAGTTTTACAATTTCAAACGCCAATTATTATAATTTACAAATAAATGGATCTCAGTTTCAGTGGACAAAATGCATGGCTTGGATACTACTTTATGAATAATTTTATGCCTTTAAAATATTTTTGAAATAACAAAGTGTTGGTTAAAAAACAACAACATTAAAACTAGAACTATTAAATTTGGTCTTTTAAAACTTATTTTAAAAAAAACTCTATAATATTATCGCCTACTACTCCTAGCGGGTCCGTATAGCGATCATAGGCTATACGGAGGGGTCCGAATAGCCACACGGAATATTGGGAAATTTCAATATGTCATATGCTCAACTTCCGGCTTTATTTCTATTGGCCAGAGCGAACTTTGTCTGTCCAATTGTTACCTTTGGAACTAATAAAATTATTACAATATAGTATAGTGTATAGATTCGTCAGAGTAAATCAGACTTACAATTCACAACAAAAATACAGTTTTCGCATTACAAAAGATATTTAAAGACTACTAAAAAACCAAGTAAATTAATTTTGTATTAATATTTTAGGGCACACTGTAAATTAATATTTTATTTACTAGTTCTAGAGGGCAAGATTTTAAAAGTCAACTATCAGAGTACAGTCAGTTGAGTTGATTTGAGTCCCTGACTGAACTCACTCATTCATAAAATATCACTAATAACAGTAACAGTGATTAGTTTTACCTTCTTTTTTTTTCATGCTGTACTTATACTTAAGCATACAATTTAAGCTTTTAATTGTAGTTAGTCAATTAAGTTAGTGATACCTACTGGAGATTACTGAAGAACTACTTAATAAAATATAAGTCTAAGTTAATAAGTAATAATAAATAATAATAATAAGTTGCTTAATTTGGCTTAATAAGGCAATCCTCCGAATGTTTTTACGCTAATAAGGGGAAGTAACCAGATAGTATATGAAAGTGTGTTAATTATATGTTATTTATTGATAAAAATAGACAAGTGAAACATATTGTGTGATAACCATTCATTAAATACTAAATACTTAAATAGTAAATATTGTCACTGTCGCACAGCATTTTCAAATTCAAATAGCTGCCGAAAACACTGTGCGTGTGACTGTTGCGCCTCTGAATGCCAACAAGCAGCTTGCAAATTAACAGAGCTCGACTTGAACCACTCTGATACCGGAGTTTATGTTTGGCTTGCATCCATAGTCTATAGTCCTTCGGTAGCTTTACTTTAGTTCAATTCCTGCTAGTTGCGCTGTAGGTAAAACATTGGGAGTAAATTGAGTAATATTTATCGGAGCGGCTGGTCTACCTGCCATAATTTTTTTTTAATCTATGAAATTACGCTGAATTACGAACTGATTAACTAAATAGTAATCGTTAACTCATGAAAACTAAATTGGGACCAGGATTTGGAGGATTGCCAAATATAATATTAATAACATTATTAATAATAGTTTGGTAATTTATAGAATTTATAGTATGTTGTTACTAGTGACTAGTGACACTAATGTCTAGTCTAGTGTTATGACTAGACTTAACTACCTTTTCCAACATTGTTTTAAATAATAATAGCTTCTGTTTGGCGTTGTTTCAACCCAATAGATGTTATGGTTGATATTTTTTTCAATTTTTTTTTAATTTTCCAAAAAATCCAGTAAACCTTTTTGGTATTTTTTTCGGCCGTTGCACATCTATGGGACTTCTTTAGCATATTTACAAAAGACCTGAACCCTCTATCTGGTATGATTCAAGAGGAGATGCATGTGCAAGCTCACATTCGCACAGACATTTCTAATGTATAAACGCAATTCCCAAGAGAAATTGCATTAAAAAATCCTGACAAACCACATATTTTGATTAAGTCTGTGGAAATTAACTATTAATTAATTAATTTGTATAATATAAATCTCATAACTTTATAAATAAAAAAGCTACTAAAAGATATTTTAAAATAGACGATTTCAAGACAACTCAGCCATTCATATTATTCTTTTCCAGCGCATGATGTCTGCCTTGGGTTTTGAAGTTCATATTGATAAAGAAAATGCAACACCAGCCCCTTTGTTTAATAAAGGCGGGTCTTTGAAAAGCTTTGGGCCAAGTAAATATCAAAATGCAAATGAAATAACTAGATATGTTTTTATTTATAATTTTCAGATCAGGGTGCGGTTGAAAGAAGAAATTTGTAATTTTTAAACTTATATATGAATACAACAATCTATAATTCAATGTTGGTTTCACCTTTCTCTTCTACTTTTACTACCAAACAACATGTTTATAAAAGAATTATGTAGCTTAACAATAAGAGAAGTGCAGATGTAGAGGTTGAAAAAGCTAATCTCAGAGCAATTATTTACATAAAATTATAAGCATACCTTTATTTTGAAACAAATGTAGGATACATTTTTTTTTCTTTTTAGTAAATAATGGCCGTCATGTTCAACCAACACCCCGTAAAGCATTATTTGATGTAAACAATGATGCCAGAGGTCAACTTGGAAAGGACTATGGTAATAATGCTTCCAAGGAAATGCTTTTTCACCCTGTCAAACCTTGCACAAAGATGTCCACAGGCACTGAGAATGTTCAACATGGTCCACCAATGAAAAAGCCAGACTCAAAAAGTACACCATCTATACTGGTATATCTTTTCCCTTGTAATATTAAAGACAAAAATATAAATATGTAAATAATACAAATTTACATTATATTAGTAAAAAAAGAATATACAAAGCTTTGTTTTCAGGTGAAGGAAAGGGTGCTATTAAATTTGATGGTTTAATATTTGTCATGTTAATGAGAATCTGACTGGCTTTTAATTAAAACAAATAGTTCAAAACGAAAATATTATTAATATGCCTAAAAAAGACTTGATACTAAGAACTGTGAATGAAATTATGTTGTAATTTTCAAAAGCTTCACTTTTACTAGTCTAAATATTGTGAAGCTTGATATATATTCAGTGTCATTTTCGCATGGTTCAAACATTCATGTTTTAAGACACATTTTTTTTTTAAATTTTAAAATTCATTTCAATGTGTTTTCTGAATAAAGATGTACACATGATCTTTCATTTTTATCACCTTTTACTGATTCCACTCTGGTATGTAAAATTAAGAGAATTTTTCCTTTTGCCACCCTCTCAGTGCATTTGCATACACCATACATACAGATGGCAAAGAATAGATTTTAATACTTAGATAAGTTTTATTTTAGTTTCATCATTTTTGTCATAGTTAGTTTAAGAAAACTTGTTAATAAAATAATTATACATGTTGATTGTAAGTAATAACATGAATTGGTGGACCTCAAATATTCATTACATTTTAAATAACCAGAAACCTCATGGAAAAAGCTTAAAGCATCACAGGGAATATGGGCCCCAGCCAACTACAAAGAAGGCTGAGAAACGACAGAAACGGCAAGACCCACCCACACATATAAATGATGAAGAATGTAGGTTACAGCGTATAATCTTAAGCGTTATAAGGCATTCAAATTTCAAAAATATATTTATATTTATTTCAATTCTACCATTTTTTACCCTCCAATTTTATTAAAATACTGATAATTAAAGTTAAATTTTGCAGTTTAAATGTTTTGAACAATTTAATAGCTTAAATTATTTTATTTACCCTCAATCACATTTATCTTTAAATATGGAAACTCAAATTTAAATAAATTTACTTTTATTAACCTACTTATTATTATATTATCTACTACTAGACCATTGGTTCACAATTTCTGTTTACTTAAGGCAATTTTCCCACATTGCATGGGTTTTTCCATGTAAGATTTAAATAATCATTTTCTATGTTGCTCATTTTGTTGATTTTTTTTGTTTTGCACTTTAATCATTTTTACTAAACATATTTCAATATCAAAAAAAACCTAATGCTACATTTTTTTAATCCTATTGACATAAATCTTAAATTTCAAGAAACTAAGTTTGATCTAATACATTTTTTCTTCTTCAGATGATTCTGATACTATCATGCCTAGAAATGAACGACTGAGCAATTATGTTGACAAATTGCTTGCTTGGCGACCACCTTGTCTGTTTGGTACAATACCTGATAGTGAATCTGATAATGAACCGGATGATCTACTGAATGATGATATAATAAATATTCCCCTTCCAGTGATTGAAGGTTAGCATTTTAAATTACTTTTACTTCCTTTTACTAGGTACCACAAACTGAAATTTCAAAATGGGCACACAGCTTTTATAATTGTTTCATTAAAAAAAACTAGCAATTCTAAGACTGGGGACACCAAATTTGTTCATTTATCTTCATAAATGATAAAGTTATGAACATTTGAATTTCAGTTTTTTTTCTTCTTTTTTTTTTCGCAACCCTAAAAAGTGCCATTTTTTAAAAGCTATATCTGAAAATATATATTACTTATACCCACTTAGTCACTTTCATTTCAACCATATGTACATAGAGAATAAACTCAATTTTTTTTCATGGATATTAAATACTTCAATCCTCAAAATTTATTGACATGAAAATGGCTTTGCATTGCAATTTGCATCGTTTTTTTGAAAAAAGAAAAAAATTGAGGAAAATCATAAATTTTGTAACTTTTAAAAAATATGCAACAAATCAGCCATTTAACCCAGAAGACAGATATTGATTTCAAAATTTAGGTTAGCTAAAGCTCTATTAAATGAAATAGCATGTGCACTTATAAACTAAATATCAACAATATATGTTAGGTTTAAAATGTGCAAGGGTTCTCAAAAAGTGAAAATGTTGTCGTTTTCTTAAATTTGTTTTTAAAAAAATTTTGTCCCACAGTTGAAATATTTACATGAAAATAAAGATAAACCACGGCTTTCAAATATGCACAGAGTTAATTAGACCATGCCATTTATATGTAATATATAATCATGTGGGAAAAGTGCAATGGTTCATATGGACTTAACATAGCAAAAAAACTTGTACTTTAACAAAAAAAAAGTAGTTACATATGTTATTGCAACCACATTAGTAAGAAAATATTATTAATATACATAATATATGAGCTGAACATACATGTCACAACAAGTTAATATAACATACCTTTAAATTTCACAAACACACTACATATGTTAAAAATGCATTAATTTCCAAACATTTAAAAATTTTGTTAATGAAAATAAAATATCTACACACTATTGGCTTGTAGATGACTAGTCAACAAAAACCTTGAATGTCTACATCAAATTTCAAATGTGAATACTTTGAAACTAACTGTTTGAGTGTAAATGCTTTCTCTATTTACTCCAAAGGATGTTGGGGTAGGACTAATTGAATCAAAACCCAAAATTTTATCCAATAAATGTTCATAGTCCACTGATGAAATTGAATTCAAACTGCCCTTAACCTTTTCCACTTGATTCCGAATTGAAAAGCTGCCAACTGGTTTTATCAGTGAGAACCAGGTTTCAAGCTGAAAATGACAATTCATGAGACTTTAATTTTAAATTTACTAGGAGTAGAGAGCAAAATAATTTTTAATTTTTAAAATAAACATATTAATTATAAATTAAAATAAAGTCATTAAAATAATTAATATCATTTGTGTTAGTTTCAAATTTACCTCATCCCATGACATAATATGTTCCTCTTTTTAAACATAGAGTTGCAGGAGTAGTTTGTTTTTCATAACAAGATTTGGCAGTGATGGTCTTCTACTTCTACCATTTCCTCTAGCCAGAAAATTCCTCTTTAGAGCACCATTATCTTACAAAATTGAACACATATTAATATTTCACAGTACAAAATCATATATTATAGAAATTATTCTAACTTAATGACTTAATGTTAAAATTCTTATATCAACAGTCAGAAAAAAAAATAGATTTCACTTCAAAGTAGGAGTGGTGGTTTACGTTAGTAACGAACATTCAAAGTGAATGTTACTGTTCAATGAATCGTAAAACTAACTAGTGAAAACTACTCATTTGCCAATAAATAAATAATTAATAAACATTTTGAACTATAGATATGTTTTATTTTAATAATATTACTTACCAACTAAGCCTTTGAGATCGACTAATGTCAATTTGTTTGTCCCTGCCTGAGCGCTACCATCAAGGGACTCAGCCATTTCCTTGCACTGGCGAAACGTTCCTCGAAACGAAAATATCGTTGTTTTTTTGTTCATTTTGCCGAAATCTGGGATATTAATAAATGAAAAGTTGTTTACATATTTATATTGGAAAATGAACAAGCTTTTCAGATATGTTAATCAACTAGTCAATTTATAATTTATGTTAAAAATGTATAATTCTATAGATTTTTAATAGAATTTTATACTTTTTTTTACATTTTAAATACTATTTTCAATGTTGTTTTATAAGAAACTAAAGATTATCCAATTCTGCACACGATTCATTATTTGTTAACGCAATTGTATCTATAATGTGCTACGGCAAAGGCGTTTAATGAGAGAGGTTAGAAAATCATCGCTCGGCTGCCACTCAAGAATCGTTATGGTGATTCTTTTCCAGCGACAAATTTAATATTTTTAATTAGGTCAACATCAAAGACAATAACATATCATTAAAGGGCTTAAAATAAACTTTTAAATGGTACAATTTTAATTTGCATACCATCTTTTTTTTGTTATAGAAAAAAGTGAGTGAAAAGTTGCTAATTTGTAGCTTTATGGCGAAAAGACGCAATTTTCCATCAGTTTGTGGTACCTACTTTACCCTTTGTGGGATTACTTTATAAAACTGTTTTAAAAATAGAATTTTAAAACATTTTTTATATAACTTTATTTTCTTCTTATGTTAGGCTTAAAATTGCAAACATTATTAATACTGTATGAGTGTCTAAATAGCATTAATTTCCAGTTGAAATAAAAAATTTTAAAAATTGTGGATATATGCTATTTAATTTTTAACAGCCATCTCTTCTAAGTTTAGGTACCAAAAATGCCCCAAGAAAAGAAATATATATAGTTTTAGCATTAATCAGAAGATTGAATTTTCACAATTTTCTTTCACTTAAGAAAAAAAGGTTCCTTTTAAAGGGACCTTTTTCCAAACTGTCATTAATGAGTTATTCCAGTTCTAATAATCTTTCAGCTAAATAATGCTGTTGGTGCTAAAAATGTGTTTTTTTTAAATTTGATATAGTAAAAATTGATGGATTTTTTAAAGCACGTAAAATTCCTTATTTTAATTTAATTTTACTAGTAAAACTCTTCCAATACATTATTATTGATGCTGATTTAAAAAACAACAATATAAAAGGCTTATCAGGGGATTAAAGAGATTGGTCAAGCAAAATAAATAAATTTTATTTTAAGTTTAAAAGTTTTTTCACTTTAAGTAAGCATAATACAGACTAAAATTTTTTTAAAGGGATTACTTAGTTTACTAGTAGAGATTTATTTAACCTGCTATTCAGTTTTAGTCCAAAATTAGAGCTGTCAAATATGCTTAAAAATCTGTCATGGTACCTACCAATTGTAAAATTTTCAATATTATTTAGCAGTCTGTTTATAATAATGAAATATTTTCTGGTGTATTAAAGAGCTTTCTGTCTCTTTGGTCCTCAGTGCCTCAGTTTAGTGAGACTGATCTTGACAGTTTGATTGAGGACTTGCCCCCATTAGATTCACCAGACGACACTGAATGTGCAGAGCAAGAAAGGATTGTGTTTGAGCAAACACCAGACACTTCCTTATCATTAGGGGGTTTGCATATGCTTAATGAATCCTATTAAGAAACCTTAGGCTTTTAAGAATTTTGTTGATATTAAGTAGGGAAAAAAAGTTTTTAACAGACAAATAGTTTCTATACCTGCATCTAATATATAAAGTATTATGGTTAATGAGTATGCAATGTTTTAATTTACAAGTTTTTAATATTAAAAAAACACATTTTAATAAATTTTACTGAGTTAATTATAGTTTGAGAGGCTTATTTACATTTAAACTTACAAAAGGTTAAGCAATAATTAGAATTTCCTATTATTGTGCAAGTTAAATTTTTTTAAAATTCCATTTATAACTTATAATTTATTTTTGTCTCAATAGGTATTCTTTAAAAACTTATTTAAAAAGTGTATTCCTTTCCTAGTCATTTATGTGGATGAATAGTGCTAACTAGGAAAAGCTTTCTCTAGAGCAGTGGTTCTCAACCTTTTAGATTCAAGGACCACTTGAAAAAATAGTCTCTAAGCCGTGGACCACTACTGAAATTTGTGCTACTGCCAAGCTGGAAATGTATATATTATCTGTAACAACGTTAATTATGGAATTAATGGATCATTATCAAAATAAAATGATGATGATGATTATGGCTTTCTTCTACCACACTTGTCACTAACAGTATCCAAAAGTGACTTTGGTTGCTTGTCGTATGCAGGACTTTTGACTATCAAATGAATATTTTTGCACATAAAGTATCCAATGGCTTCTCCAAGCAGACTTTAAGATTAGTTTTAAGATGTCTATGGACTATGGCAGGTAACAACGCTTCATATGAAACTTATGGGCATATTACACACTCTGATCTTATTTACACGACATATAAATTATTTCTCCGGAACTGCATTGATTCACACATAAACTGTGAGGATGAGTTTTCCGAGGATTATCATTGTTGTCCTACTCTTTATGTTCAGTTGTTTTCTTTATTAGAAATTTATCTATGTGTTTTATCAATTTAAATAATGTATTACTTTAATAATTTTAAAATTAATTTTAGGTTAATTGGCTCAACTAAATGGTTTCAAAAAATTACTTCTGAATGTCAATATAACTATATATAGCTAAAAGTAAACATAGAATCTAAACATATTATTACCACAATGGTTTCGCCATTGAGTGTTTAAAATTAATCAATGTATTCAAAAAGTGATAACATTTACACATTTTGTGTTTTTAATTTATAAAATAATAAAATTCATCCTTGGCTCGCGAATCACCAAGGACATCTCTGCGGACCACAGGTTGAGAACCCCTGCTCTAGAGATAAAGAATAACTTATTAATTAAGCCTAGTTCCTCTGGGGAAACATGGATCTTAAACAGCATAATATAGCTTTAAAAGTTATCAACTGCTAGATCCACAAGTAGAGGTCATCACTATATTATTCGGAACAAATATAATATTATTAGTGGTGTTGTTTTTTTTGCCCATCTTTGTAAAAACTTTTAAGTAAGGTTGTGGAAATTAAAATAAATTGATTTGACTACTTATTGGCCTTAAAAATATATCTTTTTTATTTTATTATGCCTTTCCAATAAATGTAGTCTAGTAAAAAAAATTGAGATGAAAATAGTTAATTATTTTGGCGATAGAGGATATAAAGAGATATTTAACTAACAAGTACAAAATTACTGGGTGAAACTTGCTGACTTGTATATTAATTTGCATCATTAACTTTTATATTTACTGTACCTTTTATAACTTTATTACCTGTGTAAATTAATTATGCCAATGTGAATGCGATTTTTAATAAAAAATGTGGAATTTTATTATTTTTGACAAAACTGTTGTGTGTTTAAGATAATAAATATAAATAATATAATTAAACAATTTTTTTCTTCACTTTTAACTGCTAAAGAAAACAAGAAAAGAAAGTTAATTTAAAGCCGATAGTATTACACTATTCACACTTGACATTACCAAAGTCAGTGCTTTAAAATTTATAGTCAGGATGTGTTAGATTCTTTAGACATTCAAAAAAACATCAAATATCTGTAGTGTAGAATTTATTACAGCAACATTTTAAAAATATTAATATCAATCATATAAATAACCTCGGCATGCATTACATTCAAATTCTAACAATGCTCAATTTTTAAATTGTGTCCAAAGATCCATATTAACATTAACAATAAAATATTTTTTAAATTATATCTATCAATATAATATTTAAATAAATCTTGATTGATTGCACAATATAAGTGTATCAGTCAAATTTTTTTTAGCAACAGACAAAAAAAAACAGAAGTAAAGAAGGTAGATCTAATCATATTCATAACTTTATATATCTGCGATTTCACTGCTTATACTTATAATCTATAATTATATTCTATAAGTTTTTTTGGCCGTCCATGAATGACATAACGCCATTTTGGCCAATTTTTACCCCCTTTCCTCCCTCTCCAAAATGACATCACAAAAGCTTATTGAAAATTATGTTTCAAATTACATAACTAATGGGCTGCCCCAAAGAGTAAAACCAATACACTTTGACTCTTGCTTAAAATTAATTTGGGGGGGGGGGTAGCAAGTTTGTAGGCACGCATACAGGGGGTCTTTAAAATTTCAGGGAGCAAGTGGGGGTACGAAAAATACAACTTTTTTGCGTATGTAATATATGATTATATGGATGGCCCCTTATCTCAGAGATTAAATCAAAGGTTAAAAAAAACAATATTTTCCTGCCATACACCATGAACATTTTTCATTAAAATCATTGCCTCAACGTACATTTGCATGTGAAAATCATGGCAAAAACTGTACGTACATATAGATATAATTGTTTTAAAAATCCTCAAATGTTTTAATAAAGTAAGTAAATGCTCATCACCTTTAAATTAACCAGCATGATATATTTTAATTCTCTATGTAAACAAAAATGAATTATTAGTACACAAAATCTTTTTTTGACACAGTCGCTGTTTTGAAGTCGCTATTCAGACGGTCGCTGTTTTGAACCCGTGCCGTGTGGGCTTAAGGTGCGAGCGTTGTCGGGATCAATTCCCAGTGGTGGAATTATTTTTTATTTGTCTTTTTTACACCCAATTCAAACACTTCAAACAGTTATTTATTGGTGTTTTTTTTTTCATGAATACTCCAAATATTATTTTTGGCTGAAAAGGCCTTTCCCCTAGTACAGACAAAGCCAGAGCAAGGAGCCAATGGACTAATTAGTTAGTCCTATATTAGCTGCTAGCATTCACTTTATTTAAAGGGACACTGGCTGGATAGGGCACCAGTTTGAATTGTAGCCAGGGGCCCCGCTGTGGCGGACTCGTTGTCTACCCTTTGCCACAGATATAACAACACCAAAGTACCAAACAGTAAGTTGTCTAGGTAGTCACCAACAGACTTGATTCAGTATAAACAAGTTTAATATCATCAAGCTAGATATGTCCATGACAAATACAAATTACAACTTTCTAATCCTGTGGCAGACTCGTTGTCTAGGGGACATTGAGGTCTACCCTTTGCCACAGATATACCAACACCAAAGTACCAAACAGTAAGTTGTCTAAGTAGTCATCAACAGATTCGATTTCAGTACATACAAGTTTAATATCATCAAGCTAGATATGTCCATGACAAATTACAACTTTCGAGTCCTATTACAAAATCTATCGCAATCCGAGTTCACAACTGTTCATATGAACTTGAGCTCAAGCATTGTTTACCCATTCTCACATCATAACAGCCGTGCAGTCTTAATCCGCCCCTGTATCAGCATATCAAATATGTTTAAGTAAAATATATTTAAATTGGTTTTAGTTAACTTTGCATAATTTGCATGTTCTTATTATTTTGAAATCTGAAAAATATACTTTTGTGAAAATTTATAGGAATAAGAAAGGCAGGCTTCCATTATATAGCACATAAATATTAAATAGTATTAGAATTTCTTTACATTATTTTTTAAAGACGCGGCATAGCCTACGCCACAGACTTGCACATAGATGGTGCAAAGAAAAGGGGGAAAGAATAATACAAACTATAGCACGAAGAAACCAGAACAACACAAAGTGAAAGTTGGTGGAAATCGCCAATGCATTCTTGGTCTTGAGACATGCGCACTACGGCTAGCTACAAGCCCCCCAACCTGCACCCCCTAGCTTGCCAACCATAAATAATCTTCTGTACAAAAGGAGCGTCTGTAAAATATAAGATAAACTGTGATTGGCCATTCACCATGATTACTTGCACTTGTCTTGTGTTTGTTCTAGTGAATTATATTTATAGATGGAAGTTAGCAGTACTGTATATTGCTACATATACATTAAAATAAAGTGAAAAAGTTGTTAAATAAGGAAACTACACTTCAAAATGTGATCCAGTAACATAAATAAAAAAATGGGTTTGATAAGTTGAGTGTAGTACAAGTACAAGGAAAAATGTAGTGCAAAAGGTCTTCAATTTAATTAATATATAAAAAACCATAGGTCACATCTATCAGTTTCATAAAATTATTAGTTTAGTAACTCTTGGCAAGAGGTGTTTAGTTTCTGTCTAAACAAAAAAAAAAGATGTTTCTCATTCAAAACCATGAGATTATTCTTGATGGAAGGCAAACATTTTTTCTTATTTTATTGCCATTAAACTGAAAGTAAATATAAGGGTTTTAATAAAAAGAAATTCAACACACACAAAAATTTAACCAAAAAATAAAATGTATGCTTATATAATTTCAAATTTGATGATAGGAATATGCTGATAAAAATTTTCTTAAGACATCTAATTATATGAAAATAAAAATTTTAGTTACTTCATACTTCATAAGGTAATAAAATGGATATAGAAAACAAATATTATTTCAAATACAGTGCAATTCTTTTTTTAACATGGCATCTTTTATTGCAACATACTAACAAGTATAATAGAAGATAAATTTAACAAATAAAAATGGGATGCAAGAACAGTTAATTGTAAGACCTAGTAACATTTTTACCTAAATGGCTGCTACTACGTGTCTGGCACTGCTAAATTTTTTGAAGCTTTGCAACCATACTTGCAAAACAGATACAACTGTGCGATGCCAAGCAATATTCCCAACGCATTTGGAATCTAAAAAGAAAATTATACTCTTTGTTAAACTATTTCTTTTTAATTGTGAAAACTTGGTAAAATTAACAGAAAAGAAATTCACATGTTAACCAAAATCCTACTACTTTTGTCCAACACAAAAGCTTTTACAGAATGTAATAGAGCTTTGAAGAGAGTTAATAATAATTTATATCTTTCTATAAAAAATATTTGATAATTTCATGATTATTTCAATAAAACTCTATCATGACTCTTGAATATTGTGGCTGATAAATTTATCTTACTTTGAAGTCTGCTTATTTGATTTTTTCTGGAAGAAGTTCAGGCAAGTAGTGGTTATTTCAACAGTTACAAAGAGAATGCTTTAATTTGAAATTAAATAAAATACTCATTAACTGTGGGCAAACATAGAAGCCATCATTGAGCTAAAAGAGATATTAATATGAGAAGTAAACACTCACCAAAACAACATTATCTTTAATGGCTGCTCCATACAATGTCCATTGAATAGAACTAATGAAATTGACAAAGCATAATGGAAAGGAAATGGACTCTGTAGATTTATGTTTTATAACTTTTGACTGAAATATTTGATTAAGAAAGTAATTTTAAAAATTTCGAGCAATGTTTCAAAATAATCATCAAATTTACAAATCTTAAATCAGATATTAAAGCAATTTGGTAGTATAAATAATTTTAAACATAAATATAAAATAATTATCATAATTTAATTTGATTAAAAAATTTTAAAATGATTTATAGGTACATTTGAAATTGTTTTCAATAGAGTTTACTTGCCAAAGTCACTAAAGGAGAAGCATTGCACATTATACCAAGACCTGAACAGTATAGGCCAAGATTTCTTTTAGCTCTATCAGCATCAACTTCATAGTAAGTTACATACACCAGAGGAATTAATAAAATGATTATGCCAATGATAAGCATGTGATGAATAAGTTGCTGCAATAATAAATAAACAAATATTCAAATGACAATTTTGAGGTAGGATTATTGAACACATTCTTGTGAACCTTTATTTTAAATAAAAACTTTTAATTAAACAAAAATTTTGAAAATCTATTAGGTAATCTCCATCAGGAATATATATCTATCTGAATAAGTATTTTCATGAATACCATGCTGATTTAAATGAGATATTTCTAGCTTTCTCTTCTCTCATATTCATTATTTCCCTTTAATTTTGCAAAACAATTAGAATTAGTACCTAAAATAGAATCTAATTTGTTTCTTTTTCATTAGGCTTATACCAGAATTTACATTTCAAATTAAAGCCTTTTACCTTTTTTTTTGAGTAAACATAGTATAAACAGATGTAAGAGAATTGAAGAATAGTTCCCAGTCCACTGGTAAGTACCACATTAAAAATATTTAGCATCAGACCATACTTGAACCAAATGCATGCGCTTAAAAATGAAGATATATAAGGTAATTAAATTACGTTATTTGCTTCTACATAAAATTTTTATTTCTACATCATATAGCTTAGTATTACAGCTTAGTATTATTATTTTCATAAATAATTATTAAATTAAAATATGTATACATCTTTTTTAAGATAAAGGTGAAGATGTCGACTGAATATAAACATTTCTTAATTTACTTCAATTTTGTAACATTAATTAATGGTTATATTCATCCTATTTCATTAAAATTTATAAGATAGTGGGTAATTTTTAACCCATGCAATTTTTAATTATTAACTAAAATATGACAATATACTTTAAAAAATTAGTTTCAAATTTAAAAAAAAACAATTTATCAATCATTACCTCACAATATAGACTCTATAATATAATTTATAATCACACATATGTTTGGTAAATTTATACTAAAGATAATTAAGCTTGTATTCTATTTGTATCTAAAATATTTCAATAGAGAGAAATGTAACAAATTAAAATGTTTTTAAAAACAAATTATTATTATTTTAAAGATGGAAGAAGCTATATCATTTACATTGTTTAAAAAAAATAAGGATAGCTTTGATTGTAGTTCAGAATAATAAAGAGGGGACAAAGAAGGGGTCAATGATTGAGTATTATTCATTAGTATATATTTCATTATAAGCTCATTATTCAACTAGATTTAAAACTGCAAAGAAAATGATATACATTTACTTTCTCAATAAGATTATTTTAAGCTAAGCAGGTGAAATCCTAATACTAATAGGCTAAATCTTTTCAATATCCTTTAATAAAATAGTGTAGTGTAGCTTTTCCAATGTTATATTAAAAGTATTATTTACTATTTTATATACAATACGAACCTTACGAAGAAAGCAACAAATGGGGCTGGTGAAATTTCACCTGTACCTCCTTTCCGTACAATGTGAAAACAAATTTCACTGAAATAAATATTTTAAAACAGCAATAAAATATACTCTATGTGTCTCATATAGTATTAGAAAAAAAATATTTATATTATTTTTTGGTTTCATTTGTGCAAGAAAGAGATACAAGTGCCAAAGGGGAATTTGTGATAGTGATGTGTGCTATATGACTTTTTGGGTAAATTTTTTAGTATTAGCATATTTCATGATTTATTTAAAACTCTTGGAATGAAATATTATAATTTTGAACTTATCTTATCTTATATGTTACAGACGCTCCTTCTGTACAGAAGATTATTGCGTCCCTACGTATTTCTATGGTTTGTGTTTAGTCCTGTATTCTTACTAGAGTTTTAAATGATGATAAAGTGTTGGCTTTCCTGGTTTCTTCAGGCAACCCATTCCACGCCGAATACCGGACGGAAAGAAAGAAAACTTGTATGTGTTTGTTCTTGCATATGGAATAAGAAAGGTGTTTATATCTTTATGTCTATTTGAGGGTTGTATTAAGTTATCTTTGTGTTGTATTTCTAAATTAGAATTAATTGCCTTATGTATAATTACTAATTTACTCTTGGTTCTTCTATCCTCCAGTGTTTCAAGGTTTAATGATTTAACTAATGGTGTTACTCTTGTCAGTTTTGAATATTCTCCAGGAATGAATCTTATCAATATTTTCTTTGGTGGATGGGTCCCATACAGAACATGCATATTCTAGTATAGGTCTCACCAGGGTGAGGTAGCATTTTAGTTTTATATCTTTGTTACATTTGTAAAAGTTTCTTTTTATAAAGCCTAAGGTTTTGTTTGATTTTTTAATAACTTCATTGACATGGGGGTTCCAAGATAGTTTCTCATTTATTATGACTCCTAAATATTTTGCATCTTTAGTTTGGGTTTAGTTTGGTGTAAATTGTAAGCAAATGGGAACATAGCCTAAAATTAATTTTGTGAATAATCGTTTGTTTAATTAAGAAAGAGGTTCTGCTAATATTTAGGGATGACAATTTTTTTAACAGGAGTTCTGTGGGTTTTTTAAAAGCCAGTATGGTTAGCTTGTGTGATATAACTTTTAGGCATCTTTTACAAAATTATTGTTGAAAGTAAAACAGAAAAAGCAGAAAAGCAGATAAATTAATTTTTAAAAAAAGATTTTGGTATTGATTTTAAAAAATTTGTTCGATTAATCGGGTAAAATGCAAAATATTAATTTTAATTAATTAAATTTTAATAAAGCTTATATAAATGTTGTTAAGTTGAAATTCATTATTTCTAAAATCGGTTAAGTCGCAGTAGTTCCATGACTATGAAATTTTTTGACGTAACACAGCAAATTTGCTTTGCTATGCAAGAAATAAAGAAGAAAAACGTTTTTGTTTAAGTATGCACATCGAAATAAATAATACGAGAGAAAAGTATGTAAGTAACAAAAAAATTAAATTATTAATAAACTGGGAAATAATATTAGAAACATTTTATTAAATTTTAATCAAATTTTAATAGACCAAATTAATTTTAACAGATTAAATTTTAACGATTAATCAATAATTTCCTAAATCCTAATATTTATAAAGTTCATGCCAATCTTACAATCTCTTCGATAATTATATAAATAAAAATCAAAAGTAGTTTAGGTCACTTACATGCCAATGAGTTGACATAAGAATGATGTAATGGTAGCTGTAACAGCAATAATTGATGTAAAATCCATAAGAGTGCAATACAAAATTTACTCCATTGACATTCTTTCTCCTCCTTTCTATTTTCTGAAAATGAGAATGTTACAAGAAATGTTGGTCATGACACGAGATAGGAAGATAAAATAATTATAATATTTAGCCTACATTTTGAGACAAAATTTATGGTAAGAAAAACAAAAAAACACTTGCATATGAACAACATAATTTGTCATTCTGACAGATATTTTGTTACTTTATTTCATTGATTTCCAATTGTAAAAATATATTCAGTTAAAATTTAAATTACTTAAATTTATTTTTTAACTTTTAGCTTAAGGCATACATAAAATTAAATATACCTAACATAATATTTAGCTTAACAAAATATCCACTTTGACAACAACCTGTCAACATAGAAATTGTGTATTTCTTAGGCAAAATTTAAAGACTTACAGGTACTGAAGAAATTTACCAACAATCCTGAATTTTTTGACTCCTTGCCTTATGAGAATAAACCAGATGAACATGAGTTTGATTAGCAAAATTAATTACTTTTTATAAAATAAAAATTTTAAAATTAATTTATATCTTTGAATTATTTAATTTCCAAATTAATGTTTGTGTGTTTGATGTTTGCCTGTGTCCTCATGTTAATGTTTGTGATTATTTATGACTCCTCAAAGGAACTCTAGCTCCGAGTTTATGCTTTTAAAATGTCTGTTGTCAGTCTTTTCTACCATTGTCTCGGTGAGTGATAAAGCTAATAATCAGTACCTGAATCTAATTAAAGATTGTCATTTTTTTTTTCCACTGTTTAATGTAATTATTATTATTGTTACTTACAATGGAAGAAACAGCTTACTCAGTTTCCACCCCACTAAGGTCAAACATGAACTATTTCTTTTATAACGATCATAAATCAAATTTATTTATTAAAATTTATAAACAAATGGCCAATTTTGTCAAATCTTTTGATTATTTTCAATTTTGTTTACAATAAAAAAAAATTACATGGTTAAAAATTATAACATTTCAATATCTCAAAACCACAAAAATCTCCCATAGATGTTTCTTCCCTTGAGGTCTTCAAAAATATTAGTATCAATATTTTCTAAGCAATTTAACAACTACGAAGTGTCTGTGTACACCTCAAGGGTACACCCAGCTTAATCATTGGTTTTGGCCTAGGTACAACGGGGCTAAAAAAAATGATTCGATATCACTATATTTAGTCTAAAAGTGTGTAAATATGCTAATACTAAACATTAATCCTCAAATATTATAAATAATCAACCTCATTATTATATTATAATTTCACGATTATTGAAATTTAAGATAGCATTGACGGAAAACTTGATTAGTGCCCATTTAACAATAATTAGTTTTAAATAATGAGTTTTAAAAAAAGCTATGGGGCATGGTGGTCAAGTGGCATGTGCGCTCAATTGGCGTACCGATGGTTACGGGTTTGAATCTATGTGAAGGCAAGGATTTGTTCCCAGGACCTAGGGCGTCCCTGAGTTCACCCAGCTCTGAATGGGTACCTATCACTAGCTAGGGAAATAAAGGTGGTTGAGTAATGTGTAGAACCCTCATAGCCGTGGCCTGTGAATGCTGCATCACTTGCCAACAGACTGGCATAGTCTGTGGATGCAATTATCTTCTGTATAGAATGAGCGTCTGTATAGATAAAACAATATATATTGCTGCCAACAGTCAATACCAAAAAAAAGAAGCTAGATTTACAAGTAGATAGTATTTGTTAAAATATATATTACTTGGTAATAACGTTGTCAGTTTACACTTTCATAATTACAAACGACTGGAAAAAGAAATAAGTGGAGTTGAATTTAGAAACATAGGGGGAGGGGGATATATAAAGAGTCAAATTAGTGAAGAGTATTGATTTGTTGAATAATAAATTCTGCTTTGAAGGAAAAGCCCATACTCCCTTTTTAAAAATGGAGTATTGGTGAGCAATGCTAGTGGTGGCTATCTTATCTTATCTTATTTGTTACAGATGCTCCTTCTATACAGAAGATTATGGCGTCCTATGTTTATCTATGGATTGTGTTTAGTCCTGCATTCTTATTAGAGTTTTAAATTATGATAAAGTATTGGCTTTCCTGGTTTCTTCAGGCTACCCATTCCACACCCAAATACCGGACAGAAAGAAAGAAAACTATATGTGTTTGTTCTTGCATACAGAATAAGAAAGTTTTTTACAAACTTTAACCTTATGTCTATCTACTATCTGACGGTTGTATCATTATCATGTTATCTTTGTGTTGTATTTCTAAATTAAAAATAATTGACTTTATGTATAATTACTAATTTACTCTTGGTTCTTCTATCCTCCAGTGTTTCAAGGTTTAATGATTTAACTTTAACTAATGGTGTTACTGGTGTCAGTTTTGAATATTCTTCAGTAATAAATCTGACAGCTCTTTCTTGAATTTGTATCTAGTCTCTAGAGTATAATCTAGTTAATCAATGTTTTCTTTGGTGGATAGGTCTCATACAGAAAATACATATTCTATCTAGTATCTAGTACAGTATGACAGTATAGTATAGTCATAGTATAAGTCTCACCAGGGTGAGGTGGCATTTTAGTTTTATAACTTTAGTACATTTACATTTTTAAAAGTTTCTTTTTTAATTTTTTATAAAACTAAAACCTAATGTTTTGTTTGATTTTGATATTTTAATATTTAATAACTTCATTGACATGGGGATTTCATATTTCTCATTTATTATGACTCCTAAGTATTTTGCATCTTTAGTTTGGGTTAGTTCTTTAATCTTTTCCATGAATGAAATATTTTGAATCTTGAATTTATTTGTTTATTTTTCTTTGAAATTGTTAATTTAATAAAAATACAATTAATTTTGAGAGCTGCATTAAATGATGAATGATATAGACTTTTAGAGACTGACAAAGTCCCGTGAATGAAAATCCTTAATGACGTTTTAAAAACAGTTTAAGTTTTTCTGACAGACTAATAATACTAAGATTACTAAAAATTATTCAACAAATACAGCTGTTCATGGTTTGCTATTCCGAATTCAAGTTAAAGAAAGTAGCCAACATTTGTCACGCTCTTCTGAAAACGAAAATATGTAAAGTATGCCTAAATGAAAGCGGAAGTTTTAAGAGAGAAAACGAAAGAAAACACAAACCCAACACGCTTCTTTTCTTTTGACTACTGTTACTATTAGTATTAGTATTAGTATTATTACTATTACAGAAGCCTGGCCTACGTATTTTATAAAGCACAAGTGTAATTTTATTTATTTTAAAACTTAAATTTTTAATGTACTCATGTTAACAATTATTTATAAGTGTGTGAGTGTGTAGTAGTGAAGAGAGATTATAATTATAAAATAAAATAATAATAAAATTTATAGTTTATTTATAGTTTATATTTATTAATTTATTATTAATAATAATATAGAACTATAGACTATAGGAGCGTTCACAGTTCAGTTCAATCTGTGTTCAGATGCGCACACTTATTACTTTATACTTTATTTATTTGGCTGAATCCGATTATACTTATAATACGTTCCCAAATGGGTGTATATATTATATAGTAAAGTATTTAATAATTATTATATAGCAGTATAGCAATTAATTCTGTGTTCTCTTCCTTACTTTGTCATTGTCTTGTTTGTAAAACTTTGTTTTTTAGTACTTTTTTAGGTTTAGGTTTAGAATTTTTATTTAGGGTTTAGGTTAGGTGTAGTTATAATTGTGAATTTAGGGTTAGGTTTAGTTTTAGAATTTTATTTTAATAGGCCTAGTTGAATTTTCCAATTCCGTCTGAAGTGAAGAATCTCGACCTAGACGTCACGACACTACCGGTTGCTGGAAACGAGAGTTCTATAAATTCTAAAAGTATTTTAAAAAATGGAAGGTTTTAGGGTTTGGGTTAGGTCAGTGGTTCTTAACCTTTTTGGAAGTACCGAACCCCACCAGTTTCATATGCACATTCACCAAACCCTTCATTATTAGTAGTAATATAGATGCCTTGAGTCGGGTGCTGTCTTGACCTCCCTCCGCCGAACCCTGGCGACTGACTCACCGAACCCCTAGGGTTCGATCGAACCCACGTTAAGAACCACTGGGTTAGGTATAGCTATAGAATTTTAATTTTAAAGCTTTTTAAAGGACATGCTATAACAACAAAGATGGCCGACGGTAATGAACGTGACGTCTCGGTCGAGATTCTACATGTTTACCCCAATTTCTATGGTATGCGGCATAATCAACAAAGATGGTGGCCATGTTGATTGGGAACTTGGAATGTTAAGTCTGATTTAACCATTTATTTTATTATTATTACTATTACTATTATGGCCCATGGCATAGTCTAGGCGGCAGTGGCGGATTTAGCTTTGCGTGCGTGGGGGGGCCAGGAGAATTTCAAGGGGGCGCCACAAAATTTTATTAATATCAGAGCATTGGGTAAATACTAGGGCTGTTAACTATTAATTTAAATTTGTTAACTTTTGAAAATTAACGATTAATTAATCGTTAATTTCGATTAAAGCCAAAAATTTTAATTTATGATGTCATAAGTAACAATCATTTCACGTTCTTGTTGAAAATCTAAATAACACTGGCATGTCTCCTTTATATATCAACTTTTCACAAATTGCGCAAAAAGTGTGTTGACATTAATTGGTTCAAGTAATGAGCGGGTCTAATTGACAATATAACCATCCGAGCTGAACAATCATTCACATGGAACTGAGGAAACTAAAACTGGTATGCTCAAAATGGTCTTGGCAAGGAATGACAGTATCTGATATCAGTGTTCATTAACTTTCCACCATTGTACAGGATTAATGGATTCCAAAACTTTCATCTCCATTTTGTAACGCAGTAATTCACCAGAAGAGCTGTTCTCATTTCTGTCTCAGAGTCAAACTCCATTGCTACTATTAGCTTAATATGTTTTTCATTTGGTTTAATAAGTAGGCGAACTTTATCAACATTTTAAATATGCCCGTCAGTCAATAATTTAGAACCAAAATGTTCCTGTAATCTTCAGGAAATTGATTATTTATCAGCTGCTATTTTAATTTTTGTTTTTACTTTTTGACCTCCAATATTTGTAAAAGAAGAATGGGTCGATTAATAGTTAAAAATAATTTAATCCTTAAACTTTTTAAGGATTAGTCGAGAAATTAATCGTTAATTTCCGCAGCCGTTTTCAATACTAATTATTAGCCTACTAATTTAGTAAATTTTCCAAATTAACAAACAAATCAAACAGAAGAAACAATATAAACAGAAATGTTTTCAAAATAGTTACGTATATTTATTTCAATAGTATATTTATTGATCTAAGAAAGAAACTTGGTATATGCGAATTTATATATAGCCCTGAGCCTTATTTAAATTCCTTTCTACGTGAAGCGAAATGGTTTATCGTTGATTCAAAGTCAACGTTCTCACCTAGATCACGTTCATTTGAAATTAATGCCAATCCAGACAGACATTCGTTTGTCATTGTTGAGCGCAAATAATTTTTGATGATTTTCAATCATTGCTAACAGGAAGATTCAAGTAAATTTTTATAGAGTATTGACAAATTGGGGAGACCTGATGCCATTTATTTTTCAGTCAAGAATGGTCGAAACTCTTTAAGTTTTAGCTCACTAGTTGGACTTTGT